>PVKU01006529.1:0-102171 GCA_004027475.1 Anoura caudifer
ATCTTCTTTTTCTTAGATAAGTCCCTTTAACATTTCATATAATAAGGGCTTGGTGATGATGAACTCCTTTAACTTGACCTTATCTGGGAAGCACTTTATCTGCCCTTCCATTCTAAATGACAGCTTTGCTGGATAGAGCAATCTTGGATGTAGGTCCTTGACTTTCATGACTTGGAATACTTCTTTCCAGCCCCTTCTTACCTTAAGGTTTCTTTTGAGAAATCAGCTGACAGTCTGATGGGAACTCCTTTGTAGGTGACTGTGCCCTTATCTCTTGCTGCTTCTAGAATTCTCTCCTTCATTTTAATCTTGGCTAATGTAATTCTGATATGCCTTGGTGTGTTCCTCCTTGCGTCTACCTTCTTTGGGACTCTGAGCTTCCTGGACTTCCTGGAAGTCTATTTCCTTGGCTAGATTGGGGAAGTTCTCCTTTATTATTTGTTCAAATAACTTTTCCACTTGTTGCTCTTCCTCTTCCCCTTCTGGTACCCCTATAATTCGGATGTTGGAACATTTAAAGATATCCTGGAGGTTCCTAAGCCTCTCCTCATTTGTTTGAATTCTTGTTTCTTCCTTCTTTTCTGTTTGTTTTTTTTTTTTTTTTTCCTTCTGGTTCACTCCATTGATTTGAGTCCCAGTTTTCTTCCTATCACTATTGGTTCCCTGCACATTTTCCTGCATTTCACTTAGTGTAGCCTTCATTTGTTCATCTAATTTGCAACCAAAATCAACCAATTCTGTGAGCATCCTGATCACCAGTGCTTTGAACTGTGCATCTGATAGGTTGGCTATCTCTTGGTTGCTTAGATGTATTGGCTCTGGGGTTGGAGATATATATATATATATTTTGGTCTGGTCATACCTGTTATGTATGAGGGGTGGAGCCTTAGGTGTTCACCAAGGTGGGACAACCCAGTCACTGGGTTGTGATGCTGTATGTGGGGGAGGAGTCCAAGAGCTAACAACGGGGCTTACTCTGCTCTCTCTCATATTTCAGTCCCTTCTGCCATTTCCCACAAGCAAATTGGGCCTTTCTGGTGCTGATTCCCAGCTGGGTGGACTTGTATACGTTCTAGGACCCTGTGGATCTCTCCAACGTACTCTCCTGTGATGCTGAGAGTCTTTCCCGGCACCTCAACCCCCACAGGCGTTTTCAAACGGTGCTTTTAGGCTTTATTTCCCAGCACTGGGGCCCTGGGTTGTGAGGTATGTCTCACTCCCCATTTTTGCCTGGATTATCTTAATGGCAAGCTAAGGATTTGGAGCTTCTCTTTGGGTATTGCAGATTTTTCTAGAGGCTTAGCAAAGGGAGGTGACCTGATCAGAGCTCTCCTTCCAGACAGGTTAGCACAGGAGAGACTGAAAGTATAGAGAGCATCTGCAAGACCATCCCGTAGTGGAGGTGAGGTAGTTACACTCATGAAGAATGGTAAATGCTATATTTGGCAGTTGCTTTGATGTGGGTGTCAGGTAGCTGAAAGGCATTACAAATAATGCAAATATGAGGGAGTGGGTGGAATAACGGGAGATAAAGGGGAAGTGTTGTCATGGAACATCTATAAAGGACCCATGGACAAAGCCAAAGGAGGTAGGATAGAGGGTGGGTGGTAGGGATGGGTGGGGTAGAGGGGAGTGGTGGTGGAGAAATGAAGACAATTGTACTTGAACAACAATAAAAAAAGAAAAATTGAAAATGAATTGATTATGAACCATGAAAAATGCAGATATTTCTGGCCTTTATTGCTGACTGGAGAGATGGTGATGGTTTGTTTGAAATAGAAAATCTAGAGGCAGAATATATTTAAATGAGCTAAAATGACTTCGGTTTAATTCTGTGGCAGAATCTGTCCATTGCCTGTACAATAGCCATTCTACCTCTTTTTTTTAAAGTGTTAGACTCCTCACTTTGTTCAGGTCTATAATGTTGGGAAATATTTCCCAACTTCCTGTATAGGTGGTTGTAGACATGTGAGTAAGTTGTAGGTGATGTAATGTAAGTGGAAATATGTGAGACTGCAAGAGACAGACTCATCTGGAAAATTACCCTTCACCTTGCCCTCAATCTCCCTGCCTAGTATATGGAAATGCTCAAGTCCAGCAGCAGTCTAGGGCTATGAGGTGGCTTTGAGGATGGATGCCATGTGAAGGAATTTATAATGATTAGGGAGACCATACTGTCCTCAAACTGCCCCCCTCCAGAGTTTATTTACATAATCAAGAAATACCCTTTTTCTTCTCTGAGCCACAGGTATATTGGACTTTCTTTTATGGTAGTTGTACCTAAGACATAGGAGAGGTTATCCAGGTGAAGATGTTCAATAGACAGTTGGAAATAAAAATAAATAAATAAATGTTAATAATGGCAACTAGCATTTCTGTGATACTTTTATACCAGTCCTTATTTTATATGTAAGGAAACATGGAAAGGCACTGGTAAGTGGCAGAGCTGGGATTAAACCTAGGTTGTACACTCTTACTTAATAGTTTAGGACTCAGAAGAAAGGCCAGAAGAATTTATTTTTAAGGAAGGATGAGCTGGGAAAGGAATCTTTAAAACTACTGAAAGCACAACACTATGTATTTGTAAACAAAGGGTGGGACAAAAGTAGGTTTACAGTTGTTTGTATGGAAAATAATACAATAATAAATAATAATGCAAGATTAAACTGTGCTTTGCATGCTCACAACTGTAAATCTACTTTTATCTCACCCTATATATTTTGCAAAATTAAGCTTTATTACTTACAAATACTGTGCATAATAAATACAAGATCCTCAAGATTTGTGAATAACATTATATCAATAATGACATTCAGTTATCAATCTCATTTATAATAAATGGTGAATTAGAGAAGCTTATTAATATTCCCCTGTCTTTTTAGAAATATTTTACTAGGAATTCTGCCAGGCAGAAAGAAATGGAGAGGCCTACAGTAATTTTAAAGTTGGAAAGCATTTAGAAGTTATCCCATCTAATGTCCCTCTTTTTAGATGAGAAACTGAGACCTGGAGCAGTTGAATGACCTGCCAGAGCTATATATCAATGCTGGGGACAGAACTAAGACGATAATTCCCCCTTCTGATTCCCCCTCAAGTTCCCTATGCCAGGCTGAGGGAGTCATTGTGGTCCACTCCACATTCTCACTGATTGTACTCCCAGACTCTGCAGTGGTTCCATGACCCTTGTAGCTCCCTCCTATAGCAGAGAGGCAAAGTCAGGCCAGAATCCAGCCATGGGGTCTATTTCAAGAGAAAATTGCAGATTAACACACAGTGAAATGTGTCATTTAAGTTTATGTCACATTTAAATGTCAGCACAAATTAATATCATCAACTGTAGAACACAAGAAGAGAGAGAGAGAATTACTAGTTCTAATTTTCCTCTTCAGGAAATTTGGATTATGGTTTAATGTGGTTATCTGACCAAAGAACATACAATTTAAACTCTTGATTGGAGCATTCAAGGGGTTATGTGATGTGTTTTCCAACTGCTTTCCCAGTGCTTCATTCTGCTGTAGCCACACCGACCTTTTTTGCTATTCCTGGAAGATATTGAACATGCTCCTGCTCCTACCTTACGGTTGTTTCGCTTACAGTACCTCCTACTTCAAATACCTATTGTCATTACCTGTAGAGCTCAATTTTCCACTTCCTTTAAGTGTGGTTTAAATGTCACTTCATTGGGTGTATTATTGCTGATCTATTTAAGCAGGATCCTTATTTGTATATCCATTCATTAATGTGTCCACCTTCTAGCTCCATGAGGGCAGGTACTTGGTTTTGTTCATTGCCGCATGTCCAATGCCAACACCACTATCTATCAACCCAGAGTAGGTGCTCAATAAAAGACATGTTGAATGGCTGGAGAGGACAGTATGCAAGGGGCAACTTATAAAAGCTATATTCTATAACAGAAGCTATAATTATAGAGCCCAATCAATAGCTTTAGTCTTTTCTGTTCTTAAAAAACAAGTATGGAATCATTGTAATTTAGGAGGGTTTAATATATTAAAAGCCAGATGTTAAAAATTATTCATTTGGTGCAGTTTGTGTATGAGGCCTCTCCTGAGTCTCAAATCAGTAGCCAGGATGAGTTTTCTTGTTCGTCAGCTATTACAAATTTCTGGAATATTTCTGCAGTTTTGAGCTAGGTCTGGATACTCTGCCACTATTACCATTTGGTAGTAAATGACCCTCTAGTGGCCAAAAGAAGTTGATGTATTTTACTTATTGATAAGGTGTGAGTTGGAAGAATTTACTTCAGAGTGCAAGTCTTTTTAAAATATAGAGGTTGAGAATTTTATGTATACAAATTTATAGTCATAGAAATGCATTTTCTAATAATATAGCTGTGAAATGGTGATGATGATGATGATGATGGCTGTGGCGATAGTGAAAGCATGCTTGTTAAACTCTCACAATGTGCTTGCACTGGTCTAAGCACCTTACATGAGTTGGATTTTTAATGAGTGCGTGTCTGTCAGTGGTTAGGGACGACTTTTGTTTCAGAGGGCAACAATTTATGTTCTTACACTGAAGAGGTCCTGGAGAGTTGTACTTACCTTCAAGGAAATTGTAATTTTATAGTCTTAATGAAGGAGATGATAAGTATAATAAATAGTGGCAAATACAGAAACACAGTGAAAGAGATGTAAAACACATCTGTATGAAAGCCTCAGGTGACTGAAACATAACCTGTACATAACTAGCAATGAATGTGCAATAAGCAATGTCTTCAGATAATTCTTTATATATATATATATTAAGATTTTATTTATTTTATCTGTAGAGGGGGAAAGGAAGGAGAGAGGGAGAGAAATATCAATATGTGGTTGCCTCGTGCGTCCCCTACTGGGAACTGGCCTGCAACCCTGGCATGTGCTCTGACTGGGAATTGAACCATGATCCTTTGGTTCGCAGGCCCACACTCAATCCACTGAGCTACACCAGCCAGGGCTCTTTCAATATATTTTATTAAGAGAATAAACACAATGCTTTTTATTTTGCCCAGCAAGCATTCAATTTTCTAATGTGACCAATAATACAAAAAACAGAGAACAAAATTGACTTTCTTAAATTAAGAAAAAGATAAAATTTGTGAAACAAAATAAGAAACAACTAAATGATTTTGAATTGCAGAGTACTCAGAATCATAATATTCAGTCTTCCCCAGAGAGAAAGTTTGTCATTCCTAGCTAACCAATGTAGCCGGTCTTCTTTTGTTAAACATATAAAGGATACCTGGACAAAGCCAAAGTGGGTAGGATTGAGGGTGGGAGGCAGGGATGGGTGGGGCAGGGAGAGTGGTGAGGGGGAAAATGGAGATAACTCTACTTGAACAACAATAAAGAAAATTTACCTGAAGAGATAAGATGACCCTCAAAGCAGGAAATTTTAGCAATTAGCATGTGGCAGCAATGCAATGAAATGGGAAGAAAAATGGCCAGTTTATTTGAATATTCTCTCATCAGACATTTTGTTGGCTGTCAGCCTGGGGAGAGGGGAGGGAATTTCAGGGGAAAAAGGGAAGGGTTTAGAGCAGCAAGTATAAAAGACACATGGACAAAAATGGGGGGGGGAGTGGAAATGGGAGGGAGGTGGGGAAGGCTGGGGTGGTGGGCTGGGAGGGGAGTAAAAGAAAACTGTACAAGAACAACAATTAAAATTTTTAAAAAAGAAAAAGGACATTTTGTTGGTATTCTGCAGGAGTGTCTGGAGAATTAATTAGGTTATATGTGATGTGACAGAGCAACATGTTTTTGCAACCTAGGAAAGCAGTTCCCAGGGAACTTAAAAGAGTTAGAGAAATTCATCATGCAATTTTTCTATTCCTAATGTAGCTTTATCTATGAAAATGGTTTGCAAACATAGTTAATGTTGTAACACTGTGGCAGAAAATACATAATACTTTTAACTGGTGTCATATATCACTAAAGACATATCCATCTAGAAGTTATAGGGAATTTATGGATTTCTTAAATATTTAATATGCCATGAATGGCTGAACTTAGTTTTATCCATTAAGTTTTTATTGCCAATAAGTTTCAAATACAGCAGATAAATTGATGCAAAATTAATCTACTGTGATTGACTTAGTTGAAAGAAATGGAATTTCTAATTTAAGTTATCAAATTCCATAGTATTGTTTGCTATCTATTTTACATTACTTGCAAAACAAAGAGAAAAAAATGCCGTAGTGTAGCTTATGAAATACATGTAATGACTTATCAAATTAAATAAGGAAAACTGAGATTATTTCATTGTCTATGAATTTTTATGTTAAAGGTGTTCTATCATTTTCTAACCCATCTTAGATATTGGTCCTTCAGAAAAAGCTCCACTGATTCCTACATCCACCATCATCTCCTTCCACAGTATCAGGTCCTTCTATTATATGCTCCAATAGCATTTGTACCTCTTCTTTCTGGCACTGAATCCACTTGTAATGATTGGTTTAAAGTATTTTATCCTATGTTCATTGCAGTATTATTCACAGTAGCCAAGAATATGGAAACAATTTCAAGTGTTCATTGATGGGTGAATGGATAAAGAAAATGACCTTTTTGTGGCTGAGTAATATTCCATTGTCTATGTATTATGTAGTCATATAAAGAAGGATATCCTGCCATTTGTGACAGCATGGATAACCCTGGAGGACATTGTGGTAATTAAAATAAACTGGACAAAGACAAATACTGTGTGACCTCACTTATATGTAGAATTTTAAAAAGCCAAACTCAGAACCAGAAAGTACAACAATGGTGACCAGGGGCTGGGGTGGGGGAGCGTGGAAAATGGGGAGAGGTTGATGACAATTTTCACTTATAAGACAAACTTTTATTTACAAGATGAATAAGTTCTAAGGAACGAATGCACAGAATGGTGATTACAGTTAATAATGTATTGTATACTTGAAATTTGGTAAGACTGTATCTTAAGTATTTTATCATACCAAACAAACAAAAAAAGAGAAAATGGTGGCTATGTGAGATAATGGATGTATTTGATTAGTTTGGTTGTTGTAATTATTTCACATTGTATATGTAATCAAATCATCACATTGTACACCTTAAATATATACATTGTTTATTTGTCAACTACACCTCAATAAATCTGGGGAAAAGAATGAAGTCTCTCATATTGATGTTATTGTAAACTCCCCAGAGTCAGGGATGATGTCAGTCTTGTAGGCAACCTGAAGTGACTCAAGGACATTATTCCATCCATGCTCCTTCTCTTCTGAGTCATTGGGTTTACTGTCTCTATTGACTTATGCTGTCAGCATACAGATATGCTATTATATTTTCTTTAAAAAAATCTCTCTCTTGACTCCACTTCCCCCAATTTTATCTTCCTTATCACTTGTCAGCAAAACTTCTTAAAATGGTTGTCCATACTCGACTATCTTCAATTTCTCTTTTCCTTGTCCCTTTCTGACTCACTATAATTAGCCTTTCACCTCCCCATGTCCTTCTACTGGAATAGCTCTTATCAAGGTCACCAGTGAGTGCTAATGGTCATTTCTCATTTTCCTGTTGGTACATCAGGGACTCTTAGTGTAGAGTCCCAATACTTTTTAGTTAAATCATCTACAGGATAACTACATATAGCAGACTTCTTCCACAGATGATCTGTTGATAACTGTATTGGTTTTCCGCAAACTTGATGGCATAAAACAATGGGAATTTACTCTTGCATAGTTCTGGAGGCCAGGAGCCTGAACTCAACTGGCATCAGAGCTGCGCTGCCTCTTAGGCTCCAGGGAAGAACCCTTCCCTGCTTCTTCCAGTTTGGTGGCTTGAAGTGTTCCTTGGATTGTGGCTACATGAGTCCAACATCTGCCTCCATCTTCACAAAATCTTCTCTTTGTGTGTGTCTTTCCTCTACGCTTCTTGTAAGGACAATTGTTACTAGATGTAGGGCCCACCTTGATAATCTTGGATGATGTGATCTCAATATCCTAACTAAATTACATCTTCAAAGACCATTTTTCCAATTAAGCTTACATTCAAGGTGCTGTGGTTTAAGATGTGGATATAGCCTTTTTTTTGGAGGGGTCGTACCACCAATTAAACAACTGCAGTAATGATCCTATTGTTTAGTGTTTTCATGCATAGTAGAGGTATGATATGATATACTATCTAGTCAGGATGTCAGCTAATGACTAATTAGTTTTTCATTTGGAAGATAGTTATTGAGTACTTCTTATGTGTCAGGCACTATTCTGGGTCCTGGAGAAAGACTGCTAAGGAAATCTCTATTCTCATGGAGTTACATTCGAGTCTGGAAAGAAACAGAATTATCTGTTGGTCTAAGTATATTATTTAAAGTACATCACCATATTTCTTAAAGTTATAAAAATCATTTAAAACTTATAATTAAGATGCCAAAGTCATAGTTGTATAAAATCCAGAACACGAAACAAAAAATTTCTAGTTCATTCATTGACAGACTATGTATCAGATGTTTTACCCATGTGCTAGAGCAAAGGAAAAAAAAAGTGCCAAAAGTCTGTTTAAATTTATGTTTATCCTTGACAAGTGGCACAAAGCTGCAACAGTGTGATTAGAAACACCCAGAGTAAATCAGAAAGTGATAGCATGATGACCCTGTTTACTTCATTAATGTTTTATTTATACCACATTATTAGCCTAATTAAAATAAATGTAAACATTGTACCATCATGTCATGAAGCCAATTTCAAACTAACTTCTGTTTCTTTGTAAAATCTTCCCTGTTTTCTCCTTTTCTAAAGACCTTAATAATGCTTTCTTGTCTACTGGCTCTAAACTATGTATATGTTGTTATTTTCATTAATACTGACTGAGCACTTATGATATACCTAGGCACTTGTGCTCCATCCTGTTGGCTTCTCGTTGGCCATCACCCTGAGCTGTGACAGTGCACGTCCGCATGCACCCCCCTACTGGGTGGTGAGCTCCTTAAGAGTGCAGGCCATGTCTTTTCAGTTTCTACTTCTTCAGCACTTAGCACATTTATGACATGCAGTGGGTACTTAAAGATGAATTAAACTTAGCTGTAGGCTTGGCATCTACTAGAAACAAGATTACTTGGAGGCTGAGTGACCTTGCCATGTTATCATGTTCTCTGGGATTGAATCTGTCTTTGTCACTTTAACTATCTTGAATCCTCATCTGTGAAAAACAGAAAATATTAATGAAAGGTTATATTACTTGTAGAACACAATTTCTGTAAAGCACTTAGAGTATACCTAGCTCATAGTAAGCACTCAATAAACCTTAGTCCTTAACGTTACTTGATTTTATTTTTAGCATTATTGTTTAAACATGTATCCTGAAAACACAATGGATTTTTATATCATGTAAATCACTTTTAATTGAAACACATGGAAGTTCCAGTTTGGCAGGACCTAAGGTTTAAAATTATAGCCACATGATAAATAAAAAGCATAACTATGGCTCAAATTCTAAAAGCCATTAAGTATGAAATTTTAGTGACATGGCTTGGAAGAATTGTCTACAAAAGAAGAAAAATAAGAGGTGATGTTTTCTAAGCTTTCTACTATTCCCCAAAAAGTACTCTCTTTTATTGGATGTTATCCTTAACTTTTCCCATTCTTTTATATTTCATATCTAGCCATTCACCATATTTTTAAAAAGGTTTTCCAATTAAATATTTCTTATATGCATCTCTTCTCTCTTTGTCAGTTTTTTCTTCACTTTATCACTTTGAAAATTGAAGTCATGGAATTTAAGAATGAGTAATAGTAGTAGTTATATAAGTGAATATTGCATTAAATTATAAATACTCAAAATATGTTATAAAAAATATT
Organism: Anoura caudifer; assembly: GCA_004027475.1. NCBI lineage: Eukaryota > Metazoa > Chordata > Mammalia > Chiroptera > Phyllostomidae > Anoura > Anoura caudifer. Next base: position 9,815 of record PVKU01006529.1, read on the forward strand.
TTTGAAAGCCACTTTGAAACACAGTTTGGCAGTTTCACTTTTTTAACAGAAAAAAAATATCCAAAATTTATTGCAGGTGTTCTTTTGGGGGCATCATAACATACGAGATCCACAGACACTTGGGGCGGTTGAGATGTATAAGTGTCTGTGGATCTTAGTCATTTAGAACAGAGGACAATGAGGACAGGGGTCTGAAATTTCAAAGGGAAAGCAAGTAATTGACAGGTAGATGAGGAAGAGCAAACATGTGGTAAACAAATTCTTTTTTGACCACCAGACTGTAGGACACAGAGGAAAGTCTAAGAGACGGACTTTGCTAGGTTTCCCCCTATCTGCCACTTTTCATTTGTATTATGATGCTAAGGTAATGTTCCCTTCCTTTAGCATGTTTTTCTATCTAAATTCCTTTGGGCAAGTAAGGGGGGAGGTCAAAGGTTTTATTCTGAGTCTTTTTTAAGGGCCATTATCAAGTTTATTTTTTAATTCTACTTTATTGATTATGCTATTACAGTTGTCCCAATTTTTCCTCCTTTGTCCCCTTCATTCATCCCCTCCCACTCCCTCAGGCAATCCCCACACCAGTGTTTGTGTCCATGGGTCATGCATATAGGTTCTTTGACTACTCCCTTTCCTGTACTGCATTTTCCATTCTAGTGACTACTCTGTAGCTACCCATTTGTACTTCTTAATCCTTTCACCTCTTTACCCCACCCATTCCTCCAGACCCCCTCCCCTCTGGAAACCATCAAAACATTCTTGATTTCTGTGCTTCTGTTTCTGTTCTGCTTGTTTGCTTTGTTTATTTTTTAGATTCAATTGTTGATAGATATGTATTTATTGCCATTTTGTGGTTCATAGTTTTGATTTCTTCTTTTTCTTAAATAAGTCCCTCTAACATTTCATATAATAATGATGTGATGATAATGAACGTGTTTAGCACCAACACACATCATAATTAAAATGCCAAAGGTTAAAGATAAAGAGCTAAAGGTTAAAAAGAGAATCTTAAAAGTGGTGAGAGAAAAAACAGTTAAGTTACCTACAAGGGAGTGCCCATAAGGCTGTCAGTTGGTTTCTTAAAAAACAAACAAACAAACAAACAAACAAACAAAAAAACTTTGCAGGCTAGAAGGAATTGGCAAGAAATATTCAAAGTGATGAAAAGCAAGGAACTACAACTAGGATCTCTCTACCCAGCAAACAAAGGGCAGATAAAGAGCTTCCCAGACAGGAAAAAGCTAGAGTTCACCTGTTAATTTTTTATTTCCAAAAATTACATTGTAATTGAGCAATGAGGTTTTTAGTACAATAGTATTATTTGACAGTGTATCTTTCTAGGAACTATATACATAGACTGCTGAGAGAAAGCACTGAGTGTGATTTATGATTACAGACTTTGAGAACCAATTTTTTTCCAGAGCTTCGACTATGGGTTGTTACTTACAGCTATGTAGCTTTGGGTAGAGTACTTAACATCTCTGTGCCTCAGCTTTTTCATATGTAAAATGAAGATACCACATATTATTTACTAATAGAGTTGATGTGAGGATTGAATTAGTTAAATCATTTAAAGCAGTTAGAATAGTGCCTAACACACAGAAAGAACTGAAAATACTAGTTCTCCTAATTATTAAGTGAGAATGGGTAACAAGGTTTTGTTCACTTGTTTGTTTTTTTCATTTTGAGAGGGCAGCATGGGCAAGTCCCACGGATAGACATTTGTGGGATTTCTAGCACTGACAAAGAAGAGCTGGGTAAATGAGTTTGGAGCCGGATCTTAGAGGTTCTACCCTCAACATTCCAGAGAAGCCACAACACCATATCCCACAGGTCATTTCTGACAATATTGACAGACTTGCCACACTTGGGGATTTGAACTTTATTCTATAAACGAAAGGAAATGATGAAGACAGTACAGAGGCTAGTACATGGGTTTTAGCACCTCACTTTTTGGAATTGGTTTCTAGGTCTTTTTTTGTACCTCAGTAACACGGGCACTGGCCTGCAGTGTCTGCGGCATTATGGATGAGATAGGAGACAAATTCACATGGACTATTGAGCCCTGTGGAGGAAAAGGGATGGCACAGCTACTCTCTCAAGGGGAGAGTGCCTTGGAGCGTCCTGGCCACTCTCTCAAGAGGAGAGCACCTCGACCCTTGCCTTGATAAGCTTTTATTAGCTTTCAGTTTGCACAGGAATACAGGTAAAGCTCATTAATCATTGTCAGGCAGTAAGGATCAAACAATAGATAGCATACAAAGAACTACGAGGGCCTATTCTGAGTCAGGGTCTGTTAGCTAAAGGGCTACAAAACTTTTGGAAACAAACTCATTTTCTGCTCGGACCCTTATTTAATTGAGAGCATTCTTAGCAGAGCAGGTTTCACAGGATTTTATGTATTCTTTCTTAGGCCTGATCACCCCAGGAACCTGCCCTTTCCAGCACAGAGCTACACCACCCTCTGTCATTGTTTCAGGCTTAAGTCAGGCAGGGGAACCAAGGCAGCCAAGAGATTAGGAGGCTTCCTGCAGACAGAATGAGGACTCAGGCTATGTCAAAGGGTCCATCACCCCCTTTTGCTATAGTCCCCCAAGTCCTTCCCTGGGGGCTCCCTGTGATCGTGCCTGTCTTTGGTCATCTCTCCCTTGAGGAATCTTACTTGTCAAAGGCTAACTGATCAAGCATTGGGGGCCAGGCAGGGTAAAGTAAAAGGAGCAGAAGCAGCACTTCTGCCAGGGAGATAAGCTTTGTCTCCTCAGTGGTTTATGGTCCCAAGGTCACTCACTCAGCTTTAGCCATGGGGGGGTTACAGCTCCTGAAACCAGGTGGGACGGTTCCCAACATCTCCCCCTTTTTTGTTTTTGAAATCAGTTGTAACTGTTGAGCATTGAAACCTACTATTTGCTATTGCCAAATGCAATCTTAAGAAAATAACCACCATATATATCATAAAGCACAAATAAGGATTAAGACAAGGGGGCACCCAAGGGCTGCTAGGACCCAAACTTGTAAATTCAGTCCATCAAACCAGTTTTTAGGGTTCAGCCATTATAGATTATTGTCGAGGGTGTGGAAAAAATGTTGCAAATGCAAGGGAAGGATAAGAGTAACATGTCTGGTTACACTTCAGTTCTTGGGAGAATTAGCATAGACTTCAGGAAGTTACTTTAAAGGTATGCAGTCTGGACTTGCTGCCTGAACTCAGGGTGAGAGAGTTTAGCAAGAGCAAGTCACAAAGAAGCCTAAGTATAATGCAGGCCTGATTTCCCACAGGAGAACTTCTTCACAGGCGTGGTCCTGTGTGCCCACTCGCCCCCCACTGGTTTTCCACGTGGGCGATGGGCCACATTTTTATGTCTCTCGAAGTGGTTCCCTACATCTCCCCCCTTGTTTTTAGTTAGGACTGCTATGGATCCCACAAAGCTTGCTACTTGCTGCTCTCTTATACAACCCTGGGAAAATAATTTGCAAATGCATTGAAGTACACAAAGCATTATTAGAATCAGTAAACAAAAGGCAGCTCCAAAGACCCACATTCTCAGATTAAGTCCATCAGACCAATTTTGGGGGGTTTAGGCAGCCGAAATTATCATGGAGGATCTGAAAAACCTCCTGCTTGGTTAAGCATTGAATGTCCTGTACCTGCTGATGTAGCTCTAGCTGCAATTTATTAATTTGTTCCTTTAAATTGGTAGAAAAAGCCCCTCCTAGGTGATGTTGAATGTCGCTCCAGGAGTGCTGGCTGGAGTTCCACTTCAGGGGGATGACACACAGCCTGGAGAAGTCTGGATCGGGAGAGTCCAATGGGTGCAAGTGGGTCGCGGCCGGGGAAGCCTTTTCTGTGATATGGCTTCACTGTCTTCACCGGCAGCTCCAAAGGTCATTCTGGGGAGTAAACACAAGCATACCGTCTTCCCCAAGTTAAGAGGTCTACAGGGCCCTGCCAAGTGCCATCTCTTAGCAGATCTCTATGTAAAACCTGAGGGTAAGTTAGTTTTGACTCTTTTGTCTGAAAATGTTTTTCAATTGGAGCATAGAGCGATTCATCATAATTTAGAAAATTATAGGTAAACATGGTTAATAAAATCAAATTTTGGGGGGAGGATTCATGACTCCCCCTTTTTGTTTTTGAAGAAGATTTACGAAAGTATGATGAGCCTGTTCTACAATTGCCTGACCAGTTCGATTGTAAGGTATCCCTGTTTTATGTTGGATATTCCAACACTGAAGAAAAACTTGAGTACAACGTGCAAGGTATCCAGGGCCATTATCAGTTTTAAATTGCTGAGGCCATCCTAAATGACTAAAGGCCTCAAGCCAATGGGCTTGTATATTTTTTGCAGATTCTTCTGTTAAAGCAAATGCATGTAAAGTGCCAAAATAAGTATCAATAGAAATATGAACATATTTGAATTTTCCAAAGGGAATGTAATGAGTGACATCTGCTTGCCAAATTATTTGAGAACTTAGTCTTTGAGGATTAACTCCTGTAAATGCGGGTCCCTTGCTAAGGGCTTGGCAATCAGGACATTCTTTAATAATTTGCTTAGTTTGGCCCCCTGCTGCTTCTGCAAGCTGCAATGAGTTTAAGCAGCAAGTTAAGTGCCTTGGTGTTCTCAGGACCTGGTGGCTCCTAGGTTCAGAGTTTTTGAGGAAAGTGGGAAAGATGGGGGGGTGCTCTGCTTAAATATGTTTTAGACAAAACAGAGTTTTAGACAAAAATGGTGACATGCCAAGGGCCTTTTGTGACTCGATTGACTAACCGTTTCCTCTGGGAGAATAGCCAGTTCTTCCCCAAGGAAACGATCAGTGTTTACAGGTACTGAGTTAAAAAGTGGTACTTAGTCTTCCTTGGAGAAGGGCTAGTTCTCCCTGGGAGACTGTGCACCTATATTTCATTTTTACAATAAAGGGTCACAGCTCCGGCATAAGGAAGGAGGATTCTTAATATTTCTTTAACACGTGACACCCCCATCCCACTTATAGCATGCTTCAGGATCGACAAACTTATAAACACATTCATAACATTTAGAAACAGTTTTTTCTCCACTGGCAAACACATTTCCTTTTTTTGTTGTTGTTGTTAATTCTTACTGATTACTGCATTCCTTGAGTGTGCTCAGAAATGAGCTGTCTCATTATCTAGTCCCTTTGACAACTTTAGGGAGGTTGGAGGAGAGGGAGGGAGGATGCTAAGCTCTACACGCCTTGTTCTTAGGACTAAAGCAGCCTCTGGGCCTCCATAAGGAAGATTCGGAGTGGTTAAAAGACACATTTTCTCATTGCTTTTCTTCCTGCACTTTTTACTGTCTGAGGGAAGTGAGATCTTTTTCCTTCTTTAAACAATCCATTTAAATTCTTTCTGAGTAGAATCCTTATAACAACATTAGAGATCTTATTCTATTTATCAGAGGTTTAGCAAAATACTTTGAAACTGAGCTGTTCCTTTCAAAACAAAAACAAAAACAAAATTCAGGCAAACCAGTATTTTCAAATTAAATTATCTAAAAGAGGGAGTGATACATTAACCTTAGAATCCTATCCCACACCACCTGGTGTTATTTCAACTTCAGCCCAACTTTTTCCTAAATAACTAAGTCTAAAGATCCCTTATCAGAGAGACATCAGCAGCCCCCCAAAAGCTGCTGAACTAACCTAAAACATTGCTCTTGTTTCTTAGAGAGCTCGTTCCCCATGGTTGAGGATTCTTAGAAACCTTTAAAGAAATTCCTCAACAAATAACCCTTTCTGAAATTCCTCCTGCCACAAGCACAGCTATTACCAAACCAGTTTCAGTTTTGCGTTCACTCTGCCTGCACCCTCAGATCCTATTTCTTGCTAGTGAAAAGAATGCAGTGGGTGGGAAATGTGCTGCTGGTGGAAGACAGTCAGGAAGGGGGTCCTAGACTTTCCTTGTACCCCAACCCCGCTTATGGGTCTCGGGTCCTCCCCCAAGAGTTTAAGATTGCAAGGGGGGACTCGAAGTGCTAGGTGACCAATCCTCATATTGCACTTTCCCGAACGAGCCAGAAGTCAGATTAAGTAGTGTTGGAGGTTCCCATAAGGCCCCTGCGCATCTTGAGAACTGATCCCAAACACCCTCACAAGGTTCCGACTCATGTGGGAACACTTGATTTCTGGAGCTGAGGGGAGGAAGTGCCTTTTGTTTTGGAGCTCGGTAAATGCCAAAAGCTCTCATAAAACCTGGGACTAACACTAAATTCTTCTGGAAAGTGATCCTCCGAGTCCAGTTGAAATAGAAACGTTCATTCACTATCCGTTTTTCCTTATGCAGGTGGACAGAAAGAAAAGGCAAAATCAAAAGGACCGAAAGAGGCAGCTTGAAAGAAACAATTTGCTGATATGCTTGTAGATAGCCCTGAACTAGTTGCTGTTTTTAAAGCTGATTAAAGGGAAAGTCTTTGCACTTTCTCCCAAGCCTAGACCTAGTTGGCAAATGCTTGGGAGAGAGAGCAAGGCTCCCACTTACTAAAGAAGGTACAGTTGCAAAGCGGTCGGTCACAAGAGAGGGCGACCTAGGGAGAAAACCCTTTTCCCATGAAGTCCAACACACCCTATGACCTAACGGAAAAGCACTCGGTGTCATCGGCCCTTACCTGGGCTGATGCATGCATACTCCCACCAAGTTGGTGTGTCCTCCACAATGATGGCTGGTAGCCTCTGGGTCCCTGTTCTGGGAGCCAGCTGACGTGGACACTGGCCCACAGTGTCAGGTGATGAAACACCTGAGTTTCATCATTGGTAATAATAATGATTCCTGTATCATAGGATGTTGTGAGGATTAAATGAGGTAATGCATGTAATATATGTGGAATACTGTCTGGCTAATATTAATTGCTCAAGAGAAATTAGCTGCTATAAATTGTGAGCAGAAGAGTGATGTGATTGGGTCTGTGTATCTCTATATAATTCTAAGCAAAGGAAAGTACATGATACATGAGAACAGGGAGGGAATGAGAGTTTTCGTAAGAGCCATGATTAGCGAGTATCTTGCACTTCAGCTACTTTTTCACTAGTCTAGTCTGAGAAAGGTCAGTGCTGAAGTGTTGGCGGCTTTTTGAACCTTCAGGGGGCATTGGTACCATGGAACCTCTAGGCTTCTCATGGGCACCTAGGAAGCTCAGACAGAGCCTATGCAGAGGACACACCCAGAGCTCACAGAGAGGACTGCCTCTATGCTATAGGGCATTTTTGTACAAATTAGAAAAAGTTACCCCTTTCTCTGAGGACATATAGCCCTGTATCAGGGCACATGGCTTAGTAAGAAGAGTCCAGACTTACCCCCTTGGCCAGACAACTTTGGGCAGGATGCAGCCTGAACAACCCAAAACTCTTGGCCAGAGAACATTCAAGATTCGGAGAAATTCTGCCTAGCCAGCAAACTTGTGATTTATTTTTGTACCCAACTGTTGAATTTGAGGTGGTCTTATAATTTGATTGATAGAACGTGATAAAAGTAACTTTATATTATTTCTAAAGCTAACCCTTAAGACACTTTGTAGCTTCCATTTTACCCTGTTGGATGGAATTCTGTTCTGAGAATGCTGTAGAGAAGCTCAGTCTAGCTACTGGAGGGTAAGAGGTGATGTGGCAGAGAACAGAAGTACCCCAGCCGACAGCCAGCTCTTCCTGGAAGCTGCAGCCCAGGCAGGACCAGAAGAATCATTGCTTAGCCACCGAATTGCTGATATGTGGGACCTTGAGCAAGAATGAATGAGTTTTGTTTTAAACCTATGTTTTTGGTGCTTTGTTCCATAGCAGTAGATAACTGATACACCTGTGTAGGCCAAAAGAGAAAGAGCAGAGGTAATTCTCAAGCTACAACTCATCTCTAATGCCTGTATTCTCTTAGATTCCAGTAACAAGACATTGAGTCAGAAGGTCTCCCTTTCACAAACAGAGACATTACTGCTTTATACAGATCAGTTTGTTCTTCAGAAGAAACAATGTCTTCAGAGATTTCCATGATAGTCTCTGATACTCAGAGGGGCTGGAAACGTATGCCAGCTGATTGTCTTTATTGTTACTGTATGCCTCATGAACACTTCAATAAAAGACTCAGAAATTCAAAACATGAAAAACTTCCAAGTTTCAGTCTAATCACCATTATTACTGAGAGTGCTCTGCTACATTGTCAATAATAATGTCCATATTTGAAAAAGAGCGACATCTAAAAGCACTAGATAAACTAGAAACTCACAAGTAATGAGCCAGTAGAAAGTGCAGCAGGAATCTCAAGAACTGAGAAATTAGAAAGAGGTGAAATGCTTTGTGTAATTCAAAATATAAATAATCATGTTTAGTTAATAGGTAAAATTAACCAATGTAGTATTTATATTTTGGTCAATTTTGCCATTTTACAATTTTATGAAAGTATGATTTTTTTTTAGTTTCTAGTGATATTTTCTTTAGTTATAAGCTACAGAACCAGTAATTTAAATGCCAAATTGGAAAATATGAAGATAATTACTGGCATCACATTTTCTTCCTTCTTCCCTCCTTCCTCCCTTTCTTTTAACCTAACGTCTTCCCTTAAAATGGAACGAACTCTGAGTGCCGACTGCTTTCGCACTGGGTTCCTGAAGGAAGTTCCACCCCAATCCCTAAGGCTCCTGGTAGAGCAGAGGGACAGGCCCAAGCAGTCTATTCTATATGTCCTAAGACTGCAGCTTGGCCTTCTTGTTCCTCACGGCTGAAGTGTCCCTCAGGTACAGTGCTCACCACCCCACAGGAAATGGGGCAAGAATAAAAATGAGTGCTACCTTGCACAAAGTGACATTGATGCTTCTACTGAAATCTGTGTGCTGGTACCATGACTCCCCAAACTGAGAGCTCTTCCTAAGGATGAAAGGGCTGGGCAGAGGCTGGGCTGAAGGTGGGCGAAAGAGCTGCCCGTTGAGATTAATGAAGAGGGTAGGGAGTGTGCACTTGTGTTCATTATGTTACTATTATTGATAGATACTAAAATGGGTAAGTTGCGGGAAAAGAATGTCAAATTAATTCAGTAAGGTAGGAAAATATTCGTGAGTGTATTGCATAGTTGTCATGTTTGGGTAGCATGGAATCAAACTGAATCTGAATCATGGCTTGGCTACTTGCTAGCTGAATAAATTGGGCAGTTCATTCTAAGCCCTGGTTTCTTTACCCGTAATAGGGGAATAATCATAGGGCCTTGCTTACAAGATTACTATCGGAGTTGAAGAACATAATACATTTAATACATTTACCACACTGCATAGCCTACCATCCGTGCTCAGAAATGGAGGCAGCTTAAATTTTAATTTATATATCATTTAAATAATTTAGTTGAAACACCAATAAACCAAATCTCTCTATTTTATCTAAAAGCTGTAAGATTAATGTGATTTATAGTAAGTATCAGTGTTTTTCAAAGAATATATAAAAATTGAAAACCAGGACAATATTATTAGGTGATACAGTAAATAGAACTATAACAAAGGGTTCAGGTAAAATAATATATAACCCTGCTAAAAGGGAATACTATTGTCAGAGAGATATTTTTATTAAGATGATTTATTTAAAATGAGTGCACTATCATGTGTCCAAAGTTTTCAAACTGCTAAATTGAGTGGTTACTTTTCAGTACTTACCTTACCTGACTTAGCATTTGACAGAACTGATCACTTATTTTTCATTGAAACATATTATTTACTCAGCTCCTAGGACACCACATATACCTGGCTTTCCTTCTCTCTGCTTCATATCAGTCTCTGTGGTTTCTTCTTATTTGCTCAGTCTGTGAATACTGGAATGTCCCATGAAACAATCTTTGGGTCTCTTTTCTAATTACATTCACTGCCTAGCTGATTTCATTCAGTTTCATAAATTTAAATATGATCTATATTGAATGTATATATGGATATACCACACATAATTACACTCATACTCCCAAATTTATATCTTTAGTGTGTATCTCTCTCCTTAATTCCAGACCCCCACACCAACTGCCTATTTATCTTTACCCAAATGTTCAATTCTACATGTCCAAAATTAGCTCCTTTTGTTGTCATTCCCATCTCAGTAAATGGCAATTCTTTTTCTTTTTTTAAAGTATTTTTTATTGATTATGCTATTACAGTTTCCCAATTTTCCCCTTTATGCCCTCTCTACCCTGCCCCCCAACCCCCCAGCATTCCCCCCACTTAGTTCATGTCCATGGGTTGTACATATAAGTTCTTTGAGTCCTGTGTTTTCTATACCATCTTTATCTCTCCCTATTTTATGCCTACTAATTATGCTTCTTCTTCCCTATACCTTTTCACCCCTATTCCTCCCTTCCCCCTCCCCCCTGAACTCCCTCTGTGTGATGTCCATTTCTCTGATTCTGTTCTTGGTCTGGTTGTTTGCTTAGTTTTTATCTTCATTGTTTTTCTTTTCTTTTAGGTTCATTTGTTGATAGTTGTGAGTTGTTATCATTTTATTGTTCATATTTTTTATCTTCTTTTTCTTAAATAAGTCCCTTTAATGTTTCATATAATACAGGCCTGGTAATGATGAACTCCTTTAACTTGACCTTATCTGGGAAACACTTTATCTGCCCTTCCATTCTAAATGAACACTTTCCTGGATAAAGCAATCTTGGATGTAGGTCCTTGCTTTTCATGACTTCAGATACTTCTTTTCAGCCCCTTCTTGCCTGAGAGGTTTCTTTTGAGAAATCAGCTGATAGCCTTATGGGAACTCCTTTGTAGGTAACTGTCTTCTTTCCTCTTGCTGCTCTTAGGATTTTCTCTTTGTCTTTAATCTTGGCTAACTTAATGATGGTGTGCCTTGGTGTATTTCTCTTTGGGTCCAATTTCTTTGGGACTCTCTGGGCTTCCTGGACTTCCTGGAAGTCTATTTCCTTCACCAGATTGGCGAAGTTTTCCTTCATTATTTGTTTGAATAAGTTTTCAATTTCTGGCTGCTGTCACTCTCCTTCTGGCACCCCTATAATTCAGATATTGGAACATTTCAGGTTGTCCCAGAGAGTCCTCAGCCTGTCTTCATTTTTTTGAATTCTTGTTTCTTTGTTCTGATCCAGTTGGATGTTTATTTCTTCCTTTTGTTCCAAATTGTTGCTTTGAATCCTGGTTTCCTTCCTGTCACTGCTGGTTCCCCGAATATTTTGCTTTATTTCATTTTGGGTATCTTTCATTTGTTTGTTTGTTTTTTCATTTTTTGACCAAGCTCAATCAGTTCTGTGAGCATTTTGATTACCAGGGCTTTAAATTCTCCGTCAGGTTGGCAATTTCCTCCTTACTTAGGCCTCTTTCTGAGGCTTTGCTCTGTTCTTTTATTTGGGCCATATTTCTTTGTCTTGGTGCAGCTGATATGATGTAAGAGGTTGAGGCCTTAGGTATTCACCCAGGCAGGGCAACCCTCCTTGCTGCATGGTGGTATTGCCTGTTGGGGAGAGGCCAGAGAGGGAACAGTGTAGCTTGCCTGCTCATCTCTAGTGCACTTTTCAGTGGACTTTCATGTGAGACTGGGAGTTTCTCCCACCGAGGCAACTGCCATAGCCCACAGTCAGCTCTGAGTGTCAGTTTCACCTTTTGCCAGCCCTGCTCACATGGCCCTGCACCTCACTGCGGTTTTTTTCAGCTGGCCCTGCCTGTACAACCTCTCTGTGGGTTCTTGCCAGTCTGTTCTGGTTGACTTTTCCTATAATTCCTTGGTTGTCGGAGTTCCATACAGTGTGATTTTCTGGCACTTCCAGTTATTTATTGATTTTAGATTGGTTGTTATCCTCCTTTTGTTGCATGAGGAAATGAAGAGTTTGTACCTATGCCCACATCTTGGCCAGAACTCAGTTAATGGCAATTCTTGATGTCATTCTTGTTTACATGTGATTCTCTTGTTTCTCACATGTAATATCATGTAGTTTATCAGCAAACCTTGTCACTTCTACCATCAGTGTGTTTGCTGGGAGAAAGGGGGGTGTGTGTGTGTGTGTGTGTCTGTGAGAGAGAGAAAGAGGATATTTACCACCACTTCTTACCACTGTAATAGCCAATACTCTGGGCCAACCCATCATCATCATCATCTCTCTCCTGGATTATTGAAATAGCCTCTTAACTCTTTCCTTGCTTTTGTTCTTAGGCCCTATATTTGTTCTCAAGCAGCAGCCAAAGGGTTCTTGTTAAAATTTACATCACTTCTCTGTTCAAAATTCTTCAATGGCTTCCATTTTGTTCAGAGTAAAAGTTCACATTCTGTTAAGGACCTGGGTCATCTGCCCTATATTACTTTCTGTTTTTTTCATCAGATATTATCCAGTTTCTTTGTCTCTCAAGATTATTGTTAACACATCTCCCTGGTTTCCCATTTTTCTAGTTGCTCTTGTCCTCAGACTCTCATTCCTCTTTGCAGAACTTGATTCCCCATTAATTATCATGCAGTATAGTGTAGTGAGTGTTCTACCCATAAGTTGGACTAGTCTGCCAATATTTCATACATAACTTCAGAAAAAAAGAAAGGAAAAACCAATTTTTCTGTTATTTTTTTATTATTATGCTTTTATATTTGATGTTTAAAATCATTTTAAGGGAGATTTTAGGAGCAAAATTTAAAATACATTTGTATAGAGTAATACCTACCAGTTATTGTAACAGATAATTCCCCAGATCTCAGTTGCTTAACACAATAGAATTTGCCCCTCTCACTCACATACTCTAACTTTAAATGGCCCAGTTTATTTGCTGCTTTGACCCCAACATTTATGTCCTCAATGCCTAACCAGAATGGCTCAGGCCTCCTAATGTTGTATCCCTGCACCCAGAGTAACACCTTGGGGCTAAAGAATGGGGTGCAGGAGCAGAGCCCTGTTGGCATTAAAATTCTCTCAGAGCATTTTATTGTGAATACTTTTCACAGCTCTGAATTCTCCTAAAAACTCACCAAACAACACTGCAAGTGATACTGTAATTATAATGAACTCCCTTGCAAAAAGAGGCACAGATACTAGCTATAAACAATCTATATCTTTGTGCAATGGCACCTGTTAATAATATTTAGTGTGAAGAAAACAAAGCCTATAAATTATAAACTGATAAAACAGAATGATATTTTTTAGTTCTATCTCAGCCACAAGGTACAGTAGATATCAGACACTAAAATTAGTTGTAAGATACCAAGATACAGATTTTCAAAGGAAATATTCAACTAGCGGATCCCATCCCCACCAAAGATGTTAAAATGCTTTAATTCCCTGGAATGTGAAGCTGCAGCTTCCTGGCTGAACAAGGACGCAGGCTTATGCTTCCTAGTTTATTAAACTCAATTTCTAGTTCCCTTTGCTCTCTTTCCTTTATCAATATCTAGCTAAAAACCAATGGTAACATTCTCACACACAGTCTATAGAGAGAGGCTTCTGAGGAGACCAATCTGAGAGTTTGTGACTCCTCTGGACTTTGGGGGAGCACACTTGGCTGGTGTCTGATGCCCACCTGAGGGTATGTGAAAGTCAAAGGCTGGCCAAAATTGCCTTTGAAAGCTAAGTAAAGAGCAGTGTCTTGGCAGTAACTGAATTCCACTCTAAATGGGTCAAAGGTATATGAATCCTGGAGACCAGATATGGGATCCAGGGAGGGATAGAGGGATACTTTTGACTTCTGCCTGAGAGGACTGCCAAAGAAAGCACAGGAACACCATCAGAGTCTTTGAACAGTGGACCACCAGGAAACCAGGTGCTGACCTGTGGGTGGGATTGGGGGAGGGAGAGAGGAAGAGGGGGGAAGAGAGAGAGAGAGAGAAAACTTAGACAAAAGTGAAAGATTAATTTAAATATCTTCAAGGCCAAAAAATAATAGCACCAATGAAGCCACTTTACTATAGTGCCAGCTTAGTGAGACCTTTGCATCCCTCTTTCCTCTATCACGCTTCTTTTATATAGGCTTTAGGTGAGTTTACAACAGTCCATTGCTTAGGGAGGAGGATGGGTAGTAGTACTCTGACCGTTTAATGAGGATAAAATTCTGCTTAATGTATTAGACTGAAGCTTTTATTTGCTAAATTGAGACTATGTTCTGAAACAAAGCAATTTTGTTTTACCTGAGAATGTTCAGAAATATCATAGGGCCTACTCGAGTTTTTGTTCACTGGTATGAGAAAAAATCAGCCCCAGTGAATGTATTTTAAAAGGACAATGGGAAACAAATATAAAGTTGCTTTTGGATTATATCCCATGATTTACATTACATGACTGTATTCCATTGTGCAATGCACTGATTGTGCTTATAAGGAAAATATTGCTCTTCAGGAAATACAGATTTTATAATATCACCAATTCTTAAGTCAGTATTGATACTTGGATGTATCACTTTTCCACTTTTTAGAGGATAATAAAGCATTACTTAATTCATTGGTTGATGGTTGACTGGTATGTACCTTAAACCTCAAATAATTTGAGAATTATTATAAATCTATATATTAAATATATCACTTAGAGAATCTTCTCTGGGATATTCTGGTTAAAGAGAGAGAACAAAGCATCGGCAGTTTCTAAATCTGTATGTGGCCATGAGGTTGCCTTAACTGAGTAGGTTTTTTCCTGTGCTTTTTTTCTCTCCTCACCTGAGTCCTTGGGGGGAAAAAAAAAACGATGTCTTCAGTGTATGTTAAAAACTTGACAGATTGATTTCTTTCTGCCTCTTAGTTGAAAAAGTTGCTGTAAACTAGAGATATGAATGGATTTATTTATTTATTTATTGTAGACTGGCTTGGCATATGTTTTCAGGGACTTCCTTAGATCATGTCATGTAACAGATCAATCAACAGGCTTGTATTTGTGCATCCACTGAATTCTTAGTACCGTGCTTGTCACCACACAGCTTTGGAATTCATTCCAAATAAATATGATAGGTTTTAATTGAGTATTCACCAATGTCAGAAACTGTGCTAGGCTCTGAGAAAATTAACTTGAATGTTTAAACTGACAGCATTTATTCTCCTTGTGAGATATGTATGCAACCCTAATACTTTGTGAAATAGCATGAATGTCAGACATGGAGCATGCCAAAGTCAAGTAGTAATGATGATGAGGAAATGATTCATTCTAACTGAAAAAGTTAAGAAATAAAATCTAATAATATCTATTATTTATTGGTAACCCAAGATGGTCCAGGTACTCTGTAAGCCTTTTCTGAGTTTATATTTAAAAGGCTTCATTTTTTAAAATAAAGTTTCTGAATGCTTATGCAGTTTGTCCATATCACTTAGTTAGAAGGTGTCATAATCAGCAACTAGAACCTAGGTCTGTTTCATTTCAAAATCTATTCTCTCTCTCTCTCTCTCTCTCTCTCTCTCTCTCTCTCTTTTGCTGTTGGATACACTGAAGCATGTGAGTTTGTGCAGAATCATTCCAGATTAAAAGGAGACATATAAGTAGAAGTACAAACTCAAGAAGGAAGTTTTCACAGATAGATTGTAATCTGTTATGTTTGCACTTCTATGGCATAGAAGGTTTGGAAAGATAGACATTGTTGAAGATCTTGAATTTCAAGCTAAGAGATTAGGGTTCATTGTAAGTATATAATGAGAAACCATGTGAAAAATTATATATAAAAAGGAACAAACAGACAATGGCATTATTTAATAAACACTAGTTGTCTGATGTAGCTCTGTGTCTGACAAAGTGACTTTTTAGTACTGGAAAGCTTATTATTCAAGGCAGTCCCATTGAAAACCCTTTGGTAAACTGAATTGTTTTGTCTTTGGTTCACATAAGGATTTTTCACATTTAAATTTGCCTGAAAGTCATGAGTTGTTCTGCCATTTTTGCCTTGTAAGTGACTATATTTGTCTTTTAATGTGCATCTTGCATCTTAACATTTCCTCATCATGGTTGTTGGAAATGGACATCAAGAGGACATGACTGGTGGTTGACCTCAGAGCTGGCCCTGGGCAGTTGGTGATTCCTCACCCATTCCCCTGTCTTCGGAATGTGTGTTGTGCCCATTGTACCTGTAGTCGTAGCTGTTTCAAGACATAATCTTGAGAGAGTAAGGTGGTTTTGAAACAATCTGACTAATATGTGGCTGAAAATCCAGTTAAGGCTTTAATATATAATTTTTAGATCCTGCTGGTGGGTATGGAGATCTACTCATCTTGAGGCCACCCAAGATGAGCCTTGTATGTAAGTTCCCTTGTTTATTAAAACTGCTACCTACCAACTAGGACTGGTCTGCCTTTCTTTGATTGCTCTCTGCCCTCCATGTAGGGGACCAGTTTGTGAACCACTAATGGTGAGAGATTTTCCTGAGATGATATCTCTCTGCCTGTGGCTGCTGCAGTCTACTGCAGGATGTGTGCTGGTTTGTATCATTTCTCAATTATTGATTTCAATTACCTTATCTAAGTAGATGCTTAGGACAAGAAGGGAAAAATACAATACCTAAATCTGAAAAAAAGTGTTTTTAAAGGAAAGATGTGCTTGGATATGGATGGAGCTTTTTTTCTGTTCTAACATTAAAATCATGCCCATTTACATTCATTGATGTTGGTATTGATGGTATCACAATTCCTGTGGACGTTGGATTACCAATGTCTTAATGGCACTTGTACTTTCAGCCCTGAAGATACTTGCAGTTTGTCAGCAGGCTCGGGGCTGAGGTTCCTCTCTGATGTTTGTGCCTTCTTAGCCCCATGGACTGAGGGTCCCCAACTTCAAATGGTGCCATCTATTTTTGATCATTACTATCATTCCCTGATGGCTCACAACTTCAGGCTGTTTGGCAGGGTTGCATTAGAGTGTGTGTGTTGTTTTTTTCCTGCTTACCTTGCATGTGGTGTTACAGTTCATCTCATCTCACTATATAGGCAGCTTGATTAGGAATTCTGTTGTAATCTGTCTAACTTCTCTTTCCTAACCTTGGTAAACTAAGGTATAAGCAACACGCTTCAGTGATAGGAAGCTGAGCAAATGCTTTGAAGACATGGATCCATTGATGCTTAGGATATCACAAATATAAGCAACCTTCATTCTCTCCCACTTTGCTGTATTTTATATTATTTTAAAAAGTAAAATGTACTAAAAAAATAAAACAATAAAATGTGGAAACTCAAAAGTAGAATTTACTGTGTTCCTCATTCTAAAGTTAAATTTTAGAAAGATATCTGTTGCCTAAAAGAAACTGTTAACAGTTTCATTTGTTATTCCAGATAATCTAAAATATATATATTATAGTCAATATGTATATAATTTTATATTCTATTTCTTTAAGCTAACAGGGTATGATGGGTAGTTTTAATATATAATTCATAAATATAATTTTAATGTTCATATGTTATTTAAAAAGGATTTTTATACTTTAATTTACTCAACCAAAACCCTATTGTTATGTTTTTAATATTTCAATGCACGTTAGAAAATTGCCTTTCAAATTTTCCATAAAAATTCACATTCTTAATAGTAATGTATGATAATGCCTATTTCATCAAACCATGCTCTTTTGTAGTTATTCTAATTAAAACCATTGTTTTTAGTAATCCACTGGACAAGAAATGCTATCTTCTTATTTCAATTTGTATTTATTAGAGTTCTAGGGTGGTGAACAATTCACATATGTGTTAAAAACTGTATTTCTTCTTAAAATATTGTTTATATTCTTTGTTCCTTAACATGTTAATTTCTCAGTCATTTATTGATATATATATAGTTTTTGTAGTAAATATATGAATCATTTATCATATTATTTGCATATGTTTCTAGTTTTTTCTTTTACATTCAGAAGCTTTACATTTTTAGGTAGTCAGATGTATAGATTCTTTTCCTTTTGATTTTTTCTTTGTTATTTTCTCAATGAGGCATGTATATACTCTAAGTAACATATACCTTGGTTAACAGTGACTTACATAAGAGTGTGGTTTTTGTTTTTGTTTTTCTTTCTTTTTTTTTCTGCATAAGCAGACATACATAGAAAATTGTGATGGCAGTAGGTTAGCTTTTCAGTAATATTTCAGAACCAGGCTCTTTTTTCTCTTTGTAGTCTGATGTCTTTAATTATTATAGTAAATTTTTTACATAAACAAACTCTTCATTGAAGAAGCTGAGGCTCAAAGAAGTTAAGTGATTTGTTCTTGCCACTCAGCTAATTGGTGTAAGAGGCCTGCATCTCTCTATTCTCAGTCTCTACACTCTTTCTCTTACACGGTGCCATCCCTTGATCTTTTTGCTGTGCATCTCATCTTGGTGTATGCTTATGGCATATTATACAACTACAAATATGACTTTGCTTTGCACCCCTTATTATGATGTAGCCAGGGAATATTATATATTAACAACTAACCTCTTGGGTATTCAAATATTTTGTAATAGATAAAATATCTTATGTTATCATAACATGGCTAAAATTCAATATCTTCTAAATTAAAGGCCCTATTCACTCTAATTATATTTTCACAGGTGTAATAAACTTTTAGAGAAAAGCAGCTTAGACTTTTAAGAGCTCACTTCAGTTATTTTACATATTAAAACCTAACTCATTGTAGTAGATCCAGATATCTACTGAAGTGAAATATGAGATAAGCTGACTTTGGCCAAAGGAAGTCATGCTTATCAACATCTGTAAGCCTTTCATGGGCAACTCTAAATCAGTGTAGGTCTATAGTTATGCAAGCACTCAACATGAACCAATGGTAACTGAGCATATAAATTAGTTGGAAAGACAAGAGCAATAGATAATATTCTAATCCAAAAAAGATGTTGAAAACAACTATAAATTAAATGCCACACAGTAGGATATGTCTATTTTCTAAGTGAATAGACTACATTATATTTTCTTCACTTATTTGGAATTGACCTTGTGATTTTTGTCTTAACTGTGAACTTTACGTATAATATAATATTATTTTAAATAGTTTAATGTAATATTTTTCTTTAAAATAATTATAAGTTGATTTACTTTTAAAAAATTGACTTCTTTTATATTAATAATATCCATGAACTCATGAGTTTTATGTTATAGCTATACTTTTTTAGCATCTAATTAAAATATAGATCTATTGAAATTAAAAAATGGTCTCCATGTACCATCTAAAATCATTGTATGTTTCATTCTTTGAAAAATGCTGGCTTACACAATCAGTTACTGTGGAGTTTGGATGAGAAACAATAAAACAAATTTGCCATGACTGTATTAAAATATGTGAATAAAAGAATTCTTTTGCTTCCCTCAGGTCATAATCAAATTTATGGCTCAGATATATTATTTGTCAGGTAATAGCATATTGATAATGATTTCTTTGCTGTTAGTAGATATTTTATATAATTTAGTTTTAAAAAACAGCCTTCAAATAGAAAGCCTTTCATGAGCGTTGAAAGGACTTTGGTTTCATTCTTAATCTTTTAATAATGGATCCAAGGAGTGAATAAGGTTACACATTTCACTTTTATAATCATCTTTGCTTAACCTGCTGACGTTAGGAATGTATTAATACAGCATAACACATTATTTCTTCTGGGCTGCTTCATAATTTGTTCAGAATGATTGCAAATCTTACTAAAAGCAATTCAGATACTTCAAAAGGGGCTCATCATTTATGATTAAGACACAAAAGCCTAAAGAAGCATCTTCAGCTAATTTTGAAGAATTATTGAAAGATTTTGGGGAAGCAGGCCTCTTAACCGAGTATAGCAAAATTTAGAACTCTGTTTACAGTTAGTGATATCTAGGCTTTTATTCATTAGCTCATAAAATCTGTACTACAGATTGAAGGGAAACATTTTAAAATGTTAACAGTTTGAACGGAAACCTTTAAAAATGTATTATCCACTTTAGTACCTTCTTAAACAAATTTAAGTTACCAGACAGACACCAGCCTGAGCAGGCCGCCCTGTAGTGTGTGGGTTCTTGACTTCCCATAGGAAAGATTACACAATATGAGTCTAGGTGATTTTGAGAGTATGTATATTAAGGTGGGGGACAGTGAGACAAGGGAATGACTCAGGGTGGAAGAAGTAACAGGAGAGAGTCTAGGTGGGGCTCTTTGGTTCTCTAAAATAGTTATAGGAAAGGAGTGAGCCAAGGTGGGGCTGCTGTTAGCTCACTAAGAAGTCAGAGCAGAAGGGGGCCCTAGAGACAGAATCAGGGGTAAGCCCAGGTCAAGCTGCCACTGCCCACTGCTCCCCTGACTGCAAGTCTCCTGGGGACCCTTAGAGTTTAGGAGGAAATAAAAAGTTCATGCCTGAGAAGGGGCATGAGTGTGCTCCAGAGTGAGCCTGTGCTGAGTCTTTGCCCTGAGGGATCTTTTTATTGTGTGTGTGTGTGTGTGTGTGTGTGTGTGTGTGTGTGTGTGAGAGAGAGAGAGAGAGAGAGAGAGAGAGAGAGAGAGAGAGAGAGAGAGAGAGAATCTTAGGGTATGGTTTTCACAGAATACTCATCAGCTTTCCAGGTGCATTTTTTAATATGCTGATATGTCAAAATGAGTTTATAGGGAAATTGGGGAATATTCTTTGGTTCATTATACTGTTTTACTTTTACCTTGAGTCTGGCTTTTCATGGGTTTTTTGTTATTTGTTTCCCTGACTCCATTTGCTTTTGGGTTTAGCTGGCACAGATGACATTAATTGGGTTTATGTTCTCTATTTCCAAGACCAGGGAGATTTAAGCTATGTATTTTTTGGCTAGGGAGAAGAGGTATAAACCATTCACTCATAAATGTCCTTGGTTAGGGGAGATAATTTCTTGTGATTTACCAGCTGTCTGTAAATTGCTCAAACTCTTTGGCCTTGTTTTTAATTTTCTTGCCTCAGTTTCCCCATTCCATTTGCCCAGGAATTTTTCTGGCTTCTTTCTCTTCTGCTTCAATAATAATGAGCATAATGCACAATATGTTTATGACTCAGGGTCATTGATTATGAGTTTTCATTGGTACACCATACTCCCATCCGGTTTTATGGTTTTCAGTTTTTCTGTTTCTGTTTTCTGTTAGTATTATTTTGAAAATATTATGCTTGTCTTTGTAATAAGTCTCTAACTTAACTCTCCAGTTTGCTGCTTCCAGTTTTCTATGGCCTCAACATGAGAAAATGTAGTTATTTAATATTTCATGTCAAATAAGAGTGATTAGGGGGAGTTGTCAAATGTATCATCATAGCATCAGAGGGTGGATATTTCAGGGACCTTTTTCTTCCTACTTCTAATTCAGTATAGTGTTTGGAATAGTTGTAGTTATGAGAGGATTAAAATTTAAGTAAATGAGTTACATAGCAAACTATACTTTGGGTTTTGTTTGTTAGTTTTAGTCCCAAACAATGCTAACTTTAACAGTACTTCATCACCAGCATAGGCTTTACAGTTTTAGGGCACTTTCATATACCACATTAAATTTTGTATGAGCTATCTGGGCTTACCACTGACTTTTATCTTTGTGACTGGTACAGTGAAGACCTGCTGTAAATGTTTAGAAAATTTTAAATTCAAACTTAAACATCTATGAACTTGCTAGGACCTAGCAAAAGAGCATTCTTTTTCTTTTTAAACTCTGCTATTAGAGAACTTCTGTCTCTGTCAGTGAAGTTCTGTATACATTTATACTTCTCATCCTAGTCGCATATGTATGTTCACACATATGCACACACTTCCCCCCAAATACACATTTATCATAATTTCCATCATTCCTTTGTGTGGAAATAAAAGGTATTCACTAAGGAGACCCAGGAAGTTGTTATTATGCACCAAGGAGGCAGTCAAAGATACCTCTGTTGGGGTACAGGTTGGAAAATGGTGATCCATCAGTGGTGTTCATCACAGCAAGGTGTGCAAGACATCGCAATAACAAGAAAGGAAGAAAAAATGGAACTACTAGTCCCATTTATATCATTTTAAAAGTCAGAGATAAATAAATGTTTAATAATATTTGATATACAGAGCATATGGGAGATAGAAGGGTATTGTAAATGAAGATTAGGTATTCCACAACCCAAAGGGGTTCACAGAAGTTCCTCTTTTATTAACTTTCCAATTATAACAACATATTATGATATATATTCAAAAGATGCTGTTAATGTGGTTAATTTGATACAATAAAGATTTTTAGTATTTGGATTTTTGGAATACTTTTTAATGAACTGAGGAATGATCCAAAAATATTTTGAATTGCACTGAAGTCTGTAGGTTTTCTGGTGACAAGGTACCGAAAATGTTTTTGTTTAAGTTGACTTACATAGATTTACGTGAAAGGCAGGGTTCCAACCTGGTTAACCTTTTCTGTGACAATCAGTGATTGTCAGGAAACAGTTATTTTGAAAAAACAACAACCCAGCAATATATTTAACTGTCCCAAACACAGTAAAATTAATGTTGTAGGAATGAGTAAATAAAGGAAGTGTTTTTCAAAAGGAACCCACGGAAAGAGCATTCTGAAAATAGCTGTTTGAAAATGCTTTCATTATTATGTAATCTTGTTAGAAAGGATGCATGTCATTCAAGAGTAATAGAATACTTAAAAATCCTGTAAATACAAAATATTAACTTTTTGAGTACCAAGGGGAACCCCAAAATGGAATTTATTTATAAAAACTTGTGCATTTATTCTTTCATGTTTAAACTTGTCACCTTCAAAGTACTCTCCATTCCATGCAATATACCTTTTGAGGCATGTTTTCCAAAGCTCAAAACAGTTTTTGAACTTGTTGATTTTGGTGCCTCTTACTACTTTTGCCATTTTTTGTTTCATCTCTTCCACATTGACAAAATGTTTTCCTCTGAGGACTATTTTCATCCAGGGAAACAACAAAAAGTCTCTCGGCTGATATCTGGTGAATTGAGAGAGTGAGCCATGGGGGTCATGTCTTTTTTGGTCAAAAACTGTGGAACACTCAGTACAATGTGAGCCGAAGTGCTTGTAAATCACGCATCATTAAATGGGCAAATGTATTGAAAGAGTCTGAAAAAAATTTCACTGAAGCCAAACATGGATCTCACAACAATGCCAGTTGGTACACTGTCATAGATGGGTTCCTAGAACACTCACCTAGTGGACGAAGCCTGCACTATAAGAGGCCTGCCTTGCAGAACCCTGATGGAGAACCAAGCTCATAACCCAGACATGTGCCCTGACCAGGAATTGAACCTGTGACCCTTCAGTCAATGGGATGATGTTCCAATTAACTGAGCCACACTGGCCAGGGCACTAATGTAATTTTTTAAATTCTTTTTTCATTTTGTTTCTCTGATTTTTTTTTTTTTACCTTGTCTTCCAAATTGCTGATTCTGTCCTCTGCTTCATCTAATGTACAGTTTATTCCTTCCAGTGTATTCTTCATTTCAGGTATTGTCTTCATTTCTGTTTTTTTAATGTTTTTTTATGTCTCTTTTTTTCATGCTGTTGAGTATTCTTATAACCATCTCTTTGAACTTCGTATCTGATAAGTAGCTATCCTCCATTTCATTTAGTTCTTTCTCTGGAGATTTCTCCTCTTCTTTCATTTGGGCCCTGCTTATTTGTCTCCCCAATTTTGGCTTCCTCTTTTTGTTTATTTCTACGTATTAGATAGATCTAGTATGACTCCCAGTCTTTGTGAGGTGGCCTTATATAGTAGATGTTCTGTGGGGCCCAGTGGTACTGTCCCCTTGATCACCTGAGCTGGATCCTCCAGGAATGTACCTTGTGGGGTTATGTGGGCCCTCCTGTTGTAATTGAGTCTTGATTGCTATTGGCCCATTCTTGCATTGGGTTGATCCTCAGCCTGGCTGAATGTGAGGCTCAACCTCAACCATGGTGTGTGAGCTGCTCTGCAGCTGCTGACCACATGAAGTGGAATTTGCCTCAGCAGGGTCCGAGTGCTTGATTAGATCTTCCTTTGGTTATGCTGCTTATGAAGTTTATTGGACCCTGCCCTGATGTTTTCTGAAACTGGCCACAGGGTGTGTTGGCTGTGGGACTCTTGGGAAAGACTCTGGTGCAGACCAGTATAGGATGCTGCTTGTGACTGGCCTTTTGGCAACCTTTTTGGAGTCACAAGTAAAACACAGGTTTTGGCTGCCTCTGTTAGGCCTGGGTGTGCATGGGAAGGAACAAGCTGCATACCAAGGCTGGCTTTTACGAGCACTGGGCCCAGGGGCAGGTCTGTAAAACCCCCAAAGCACCCTGAGGTCCACCTTTGCCTATTTCTACCTTTCGGCTGTCTGTTAAGTTCAGTCACTGTAAGAACCTCTGGCTGTACTCCTCAGCAGGGAGTAAGCTCCACATGGTGGGGCAAGAGTGAGTCCATAGGATGGGGCTATTGCTTTCTCCAAGGCTGATGCAGCATGGAGGGGAGTGCTCCATCCAAGAATCATGGCATCTGTGGTATGAGAGAATGGCTGAGCGCAGTGATCCTGGCAGCTGTCTCTCCAACTCCCTCCCCAGAGCCATTCTTCTCACACTACTCCAGTCCACTCCACCCTCCCATCACCAGAGCCTATGGTGAGTGACTTCAAATGAACTTTTGTGCATTGAACTTTTAAGAGGGCCCCTGTGTCTCTATAGGATTCCTGCCTCTTCCTGGCAGAGAGAAACCTGCTGCTTTGCACAGCTGGAGGTTATGTTGGCTCCTATTCCTGGCTCTGATGATCTAGGCTGGGAAGCTCAGCTTCAGCTTTGGGTTTAAATACCACACTTCTTGGGGGGAAACCCCCACAGCTGAGATATCCCCTCAGAATCTCAGCCACCATCCATGGGAGAGGGGTCAGCCCCTTTTGCATCTCCACACTTCTTACCAGTCCCTATGTGGCTTCTGTAAATCCTTGGCTGTAAGACTTCTCTTCAGCTAATCTTTAATTGCTTATTCAGGGTGATTGCTCTATAACTTAGTTGTAATTCTAGTTTGGCCCAGGGAGGAGGTGACTGTAGCTTCCAGCTACTCTGCCACCATCTTATATGATAACCTTTGTAAATTAGACATGACTTCACTAGAAATAAGAACAAGCACCTACTTTACTTACAATGAATGCATAAGTAAATAAATTTATTTATTATTTTAATTATTATTTTAGAAAGTATTTTGATTTCAGTATTCTTCCAAGAAAAGAATGGCCATGTTTTTAGTTTACTTATTTAGGTCTATTTGAGTTTAAGTCATATTTTGAGTTAATTTAAGAAAATAGTATGAAGGAAAACCAGAGAGAAATTTTTGGTATTGCTTATGCAACGTCTGTCCAGAAAAAGTCCAGCCATTGTTAATATAATGAGAACTCTGATATAGGAACTCTGATATCATGTCACATAAGATATATGTAGAGTTGTCCTTTATTTTTAAAATTTTTTACGGTATCAACAACTGTTTCTTCCCTGCTGCTCTCCTATTACCACAACCCCCTTTGCAAAAGCTTAATACTTGCCAAATTTTCTTCAATTTTCTTTAAGGACATAAAGCTTTATGCATCTAGGTGGAGCCCTCTGAACCCCTTTCTGTCCCTCCCCTATAGTGAACACTCTCCTGCATTTGAGGTTTATCGTTTTCCTGCACATTTGTGAGTTTTTACTACATATATTTGTGCCTGTAAACACTTCATATAATTGTTCAGCATGTTTGTAAATTTTAAAGAATGGTATTATGCTAACTATATCATTGTGCTGCTTGCTTTTTTCACTCAGCATTATGATTTTGAAATGTACACACACTGACACATGTGGCTCAAGATCATACATTTTCACAGACATTTAGGGTCCCATTGTAACAGTTCACCACGCTTTACTTACACCTCTCCTTCTGGAGGATATTCAGCTTATTTTTAAGTTATTTTGTTCTTAGAAACAATGTCTGTAATTACTATTTTCAGCTCTTTCCCTGGTGCAAATGTGAGCCATCTGGGTAGATACTTCAGGTGGAATTGCTGGGTTCAGGTCATTCGAATCAGCAGCTTCACTCAGCATGGCTGAACATTTTTTCAAAGTGGTTGCACCAATTTACTTTTCAGTAGAATTTCCCAGGCTTATCATCCTTAGCAACACTTGGTAATGCCAGACTCTAAAATTTTTGCCAAGTTGATGGATGTCAAATGGTAATTTCAAAGTTTTAATTTGCAATTATACGTTTACAAGAGATACTGGACATAGTTTTATTTGTTTACTGGCCATTTGACTTCTTTTTAAAATTGAATTTCTTGGGGTGACATTCATTCACAAAACCATACAGCTTTCATGTATACAACTTAACAAAGCATTATCTGCATACTGCATTGTGTGTCCATCACCCCAAGCAAAGTCTCGTTCCATCCCCATCCCATATTCCCCTTCATTGCCCACCTAGCCTCTATCCCCCTTTCTCTCTGGCTATCTCCACACTGTTATCTTTGGTATGTGTTATATATATGTGTGTGTGATTTTAATTTGCATTTCTCTGATGATTAGTGATGTTGAGCATTTGACACACAGATATATGTGTGTGTGTGTGTATATATATATATATATACACATACACACAAACACATGTTTTTTTGGCAAATCCCTTCACCTCCTTTCATCCCCTTCCCTCTCCCCTGCCTTGGACAGCTGTCAGTCTTTTCCATATACCCATGTCTCTGTTGCTATTTTGTTCATCAGTTTATTTTGTTCATTCAATTCCACATATAAGGGAAATTGTATGGTACTTGTCTTTCTCTGGCTGGCTTATTTAACTCAGCATAATAATGTCCAGGTCCATCCATGCTGTCCCAAAAGGTAAGATTTCCTTCTTTTTTATGACTGTGTAGTATTCCATCATGCAACATAACTTTTTTATCCACTCATGTATTGCTGAGCATTTGGGCTGTTTCTCAAGATGTTGACTATTGTAAATAACACTGCAATGGACACAGGGGTGCATATATATTTTGAATTTGCATTTGGGGATTCTTTGGATTATTCCCAGAAGTGGGATCAGGCAGTTTCATTTTGATTTTTTTCAAAATGTGAAAAAGTAGTTTTCATTTTGAATTTTTTGAGGTATATCCATACACTTTTCCACAGTGGCTGCTCCAGTCTGCATTCGAACCTAGAGTGCAAGAACAGGGTTCCCTTTTCTCCACATTCTGGCTGGCAGTTGTTTGTTGATTTATTGATTATAGCCATTGTGGCAGACGTGAGGTGGCATCTCATTGTGATTTTAATTTGCATTTCTCTGATGATTAGTGATATTCAGCATTTTTTCATATGTCTATTGGCCAGCTGTGTGTCCTCTTGGGAGAAGTATTTATTTGGGTCCTTTGCCCATTTTTTAATTGAATGGCTTGCCTTTCTGTTGTTGAGTTGTACAAGTTCTTTATATATTTTAGAAGTAACCTAAGAGTTTTCTTTTAATAAATTTCCCATTTCCTTTGGAATGTCTGCAATTAATGCTTGTTCTGTATATTTGTTTGAAATGATTGTTTAGGGGCTCAAGCAGATAATTTAGATTAATTGGCCTTGCAATAAAAGGGATTTCAAAAAATAGTAACATGTGAAAGAAGGCACATAATCAGATCTATCTAGATCATAGAACTGAAAATTCTGATATATATATACATATGTGTGTGTGTATACATGTATATAAAAATCTGACTTCTGAAAAAAATTTATATATTCAAATTTTATGACATAACTAGATATATATGTGTGTTTGTGTGTATTATCTAGGTATCTATGGAATATAATTTTCCTTTAGAAGTTAGTTGCCTAGCTTTAAAATTGTTCCCTTAAAAAACAAATTTGCACATAATTTTGCCAGTTTGCCATTTTATAGTTTAGGTTTTTATCTATTTATGAAAATTATGCAATTAAGTTCAGAATTATAAGAAATTATTTCATAGAGCTGATGGAGTTTGGCATACTGAATGAGAGCATTATAAACTTTTCGTGTTTGTCTAAATCCTTGAATATGGCATATAAATGAGATTTAATAATCTTCACCTTTGTTAGAGGGTTTCTGGGGCATTATTGACATTTGGGAGGATCCTCCAGGTAATAAATTTCTGCTTCTATTAATTGGTGGCAGTATTATCATCAGTTTGGCACAGTATTCTAAGTACAAATAAAAGTTTATGCTTATTTCACTAATTTTTATATTATTACTTTATAAACCCAAGTAAAATAATATTTAAAAAAGCAGAAATGATAGTATCATTAACTGACCTCAGGAGTACCTTCTGAAATTCCCATATAGTTGTCTGAAATAAAAAACTACCTTGTGGGAACATTATTGAGGGAAAAACATGAAACATCTCTTCTAAGATAATTAACTTAAAGTAATCTGGAATATAGGTACAAAATGGACACCATGTCTTTAAACATAATAAACTATTTTGCTCAGGAAAAAGTCAGGGAGTAAAACGTCAGCTTTACTTTCTTTTTGTTTGCTATGTTGTTTAGTGTTATTTACATGAGTTAGAGTTTGCAGGCAAGCTCCTATTGGCTTATTAGTTATTAAAGGCATTTCACTGAGTACTAACTTAGAAGAATTTCAACAAGTCTTAAGTTTCTGTTCAATCGAATTCTTCCTAATCATTTATTTTAATAGTTTGATTTTCCTCTGTATATAACAATCTAATAACTGATTGCTATTTGGAGGAGCATTTGTTCAAACCTTATAAGGAGTATTTAATTTTGTAGTGATAAGAATTATCACTTTAAGATTTTTGCTTGATTTTTATGTAATTGTGTTTGAAATCCATTTTTAGAAACCATCATTTCTTCATTCACTAAGCATTTATAGAATGGCTACTACAAAACAGGCATTACTGTTGATACTTAAGAAAACAATTTCTAATATATGTTGAGCACTTTGTATGTGTCATTAAGTGCTTTTGTTAAATTTCTTTTTAAATCCTCATAATCCTGTGCTGGAAGCTAACCTTTTTGACTGATGGAGCACTGGGTGAAAGAGATGAGTAAATCATAATCCTTGCCCTTGGGGAGTTCACAGTCCAATGGAGTAGGGCGCAGAAGAACACTTAATTTCGATTTTATGGGAGAAATACCATAGAAAAGTTTTCTCATATGGTGGGCTTTCATTTAATAGTGAATGAAGGAGTCAGAGAAGGAGTCATAAAGGAAGTGACATTTCAAGTCAGTCTTAAATGATAAGTAGAAGTTTGCACAGGGAATGAAGGCAAGCAGCCTGCATATACCAAGTCATGAAGTGATGAAGGGGCCTGGTGTTTGGTGGTTCTGGTGAGTTAGCACTGCCTGGCAAGAGGCTCAGATGTTTGTGTGTGGGTGTGTGTGCGTCATGTGTGTGGTCTGGGTCTGGCAGGTCTGAGGAGCTAAGATGAGGCTGGGGAGGTACATTGTGACCTTACAGTAAAGAACCTGTGTAACAAGTTTGGAATTTGAAGATTAATTTGAATTAAAACAGTACCATGTCATTTATAATCCAATATTTAAAAAAGTGTTTTAGAAGTTAGAAGAGTAAGAGTAACTACTTTAAAATAGCTAAGCTGAATCAACTGCTGAATATATCTGTCATATATCATTTTGGAATTTATTCCCCTATTTGAAAAATTATTAGGAATACCTTTTACTTCAAAAAAGCAAATAATTAAGGAGACGCTTATTAGAATCAAAGTCTAGAAATGTAAAAATTATTATCGCTTTAAGTTCTTTTAACACTAAATATGGGCTAGCTCCCCAATATTATGCCTTGATTCCTGAGCAACTAATCAGTTTGTAGATTGTATAAGAACCTTCACTCATTAGATTTGCTCTTTACAATCCACTTGTTCAGCTGTTGCTTGATCTTACTGTGATTCTTCCAAATATGAGTCAGGTGTGGATTAGAAGCAAATATTAATAAAATATTAATACAAAGTAATATTACTTAGAAGAAGCAGAGGATTAGGCCATATTAGATTGTCTGTTCCTCTCCAATTAGTTAATCCACTATGTTTCTGTTCCTCATTAATGTTAAATCAGTTGTAACTGGCTGTGTCTGTCCATCAGGTCAGTGGCAGAATCATTACCAATTGATTGTGGGTCTGCTCAGACTGATACATTATTGAGACCATCTGTCTCTCTAGTACCATGGAGGAGGTAGAAGTGATTGATAAGCAATGAGAGTTAAAGTCAGAGTAATCCTTCTGCAGTGGATCATCATGTCCAAGAAATTGAGAAATGGGAAGGAGATTCTTAGGGCTGGACAGGGTTTGACTCTGGGAAGGGCCTGGTAAGTAGCATTAATTAAGTGACCAGGAGTTTAAATGCACAGGGGAGACGACACTATAATGTACTGAAGCAAATAAGAAACCTTAGGATTCAAGAAAGTTCACTCAAAATGTATAAAAGTTGGGTTAATTAGGGAGTGGATTGTGATGACTGTACACTCAGAGTAATTAATTCTATAAGAGGATAAGTAATCTGGGAGATGATGATGGAAGGTTCTTTAGCTAGCACAGCACTGCTCATTGAATAAAAGGTAAATTGCTAGTAAACTTTGAATTTAAAATTATAGTGTAAGGATTTACATAAGAAACATCAGGCTCCAGATGTTGTTCACAACTGTAATTATAGTTCTGTATCCAATAATTTGCTTCTTTGCTTTCTCCTCAAAAATTTGTATGGCTCTACTTCTTTCAAGGATATAAGTTTTGTTTTCTTAAATTGAAAACAAAGAGGTTTTCAAAATGCTCCCCCAGTTCCAACACTGACTTCATAATCTAGCACCATTATCATTAATACTGAACATATTAATTTTAATTGTTGGAGTTTGATGTCTAATTTAAAATTGAATTATTTGTATTCTATTAGAATAATTAGAATAATTAAAAATAACATTTAATACTTGTTCTTGAAGTTTCAAAGTAGACTAATGTAATAAGATGTTGGGGGAGAATTTCCTTGTTGTCCTGGAATTAAAAACTTAAGACCTAAAGCTAAGGCAGAGAGGCTTCAGGTTCCCCACCTTCTAGAGAGGGCTTTTAACCATTGGTGGTTAAAGATACTCATTCCATTTAATGAAAAATGCCTCCTGAACAGTCTCTGTTCTCTCTATGATCACCTACCTTCATGACTATGGTCCAAAGTTGTGTTCCACAGGAAAGTGACTATGAGGTTGAGATTAGCCAGCAGGATATTTATTAGGAATTATTCTTAGGATTAAAAAAATGCCTGGAAGAATAGGAAGGAAGCATGCTGGGAAGGGGGAGAAGTCAAACTGTGTTGCAGTCTCAACAAAGGTCCAAGTTGAATATCTAGGAAGGTGATATGGCCATTCAGAGTTTTCTTAAGAGTTGGGTCAAGGACTGAGCATTTATATCCTCACATGCATCAGTCATTGGGTGAGGGACTAGGTGTTTATATTCCTAAATTGGGATATAAGCCTCCAAGAAAGGACACATGACCTATAGTGAGGCAGCTGTTTTTAGCTGATGTAATCACTGGAGAAGCTGCCCACCCAACATTATATGCTATCATTCGATTGGTGTTCCCATAAAGGTAATGTTCTGTTTCTCTCTGGCTGCTCAAGACTTTCTTTGTCTTTAGTTTTCAAAAGTTTAATGATGATGTATCTCTGTATAGATTTTTTGGGTTTATTTTATTTTGGATTCACTGCATACATCTATTGGTTTATATCATACATCAAATTTGTACAATTCTCAGCCATTTTTTCTTCAAATACTTCTTTGACCCTACTGTCTTTCTCCTCAATGTCTAGGATCTTTTGTTTTTGTCCCATGAGTCCCTCGGGCTCTGTTCATTTTAGGAGATACTGGGTCCCATTTAAATATTTTATTTTAGTAGGTTAAACTCTGTTTAGATTTGGTTCTAGTTCCAATGACAGTGTAATTTTTGGAGGCTTTGTGGTGTTATTTTTTGCAGGGGGAGGAGGCTGGCTTGGTGTAACTAATGTGGATGAGGCTCTCAGTAGTCCATTTTGGTTCTGCCTGAGAGGGTAGAAGGAATTTTGTGAGGTGGGGCTTCTTCACTCTTCTAGGTGGGAAGAAGGAATTCTTGATCCTGAAAATATGAAGATTGTTTTAGACCTGGCAGCTTATTGTGTTGGGAACACTCCCCTTTGCTAGCTTTCCTCCCACACCCCCTCCCTTGATATTCTTGGTGTGAGAAGGATCTGCAGGTTTTGGTGGAGAAGAAAAGCGCTTCCTAAGCCGGAACTTGTTGTGGCAGATGCCCCCTGTCCATGGGGGAGGCAGTGGCCTGGGTGCTTGTGACAAGATCCTCTTAGCTGGTGCACTCCTGTATCTCTCCATGGTGGAGAGCAGACTCAGGTGCTGAGAAGGAGAGCACTGTGGCTGGAGGCTTGTTGTCCGTGAGGCTCCCACTGATCCAGGGAAGAAAAAGCCTACCTGTTCTGCCTTCTGTTGCTAAGTTGGAAGTCAAGATTTCTTCTGGGCCTGTGTTACCTTCTTCCTTTGGGTGGGAGGATGTAAGATGCGTGTCACCTAGATTGTTCCTCCTGTCATGGGATATCTGACTAATTTGCCTTCCTCCTTGACCTTTCAGAGTTCTTCTTTGGCTGCCTCTTACATTATTTTCAGCATTTATAGTTGTACTTAGTGAGGGAGTGGGGAGGAGGGGTGGAACAAGAGGAAACAAACCTAAGCCATCTTATCTAGACTGACAGTTGGAGAGGGAAAAACTTAAAAATATATTGTGAAGAACCAACAACTTGTAAAACAATGACTTTTTTCTCACAGGATCTTCAACATTATGATTCTAATTTATCTTAAATGTATTTATATACATTAAAATATTTGTAATTTATAGATTTATTTACCATAATTATCTAATTTAATATGTCTGTTTTACTAACCAGTTTATTCTCGGTACTCAATCCCATAATGCCCACATAGTCACAGTGTCTGTTTAACAAATGGTTGTCAAATAATTAAATTATAATTTATATTTTTATTAGTGATAAATTGAGACACATGGTTTAGGTGACTTGTCTAAAATTATGTAACTACTTACTAGTGAAGTTAGGGATTAATATTAAACATTTTTTCCAGTAGACACTGCAAGTATTGTACCTGGAATATCATATACAAATTCTTTTATTAACTATTGTTGCTTCTATTTTATTTCTGTTACAGTAGTCCCTAATTTTCATGTTTTTGGTTTACCCTGTTTCAGTTACCTATGGTGAACATTGGTCCAAAAATATTATTTGGAAAATTTAAGAAACAAACAATTCATGAGTTTTCAACTGTGTATGGGCCTGATTAAGGTAATTAAATCTCATGCCTTCCTGCTGTCCTGCCTGGGATGTGAATCATGCCTTTGTTCCAGTGCCTCTGTGCTCTAGATGCTCCGCACCAGTTAGTCCCTTAGTAGCCAAGTTGGTTACCAGATCCACTGTCTTGGTATCACAGTGCTTGTGTCAAGTAATCTTTATTTTACTTAACAATGACCCCAAAGCTCAAGACTAGTGGTGCTGTCAATTTGAGTGTAATCAAGAGAAGCCATAAAGTGCTTTCATTAAGTGCAAAGATGAGTACAGTACAATAAGATATTTTGAGAGAGAGAGAGAGAGAGAGAGAGATCACATTCATATAACTTTTGTTATGGTATATTATTATAATTGTTCTATTTTTATTACTCATTGTTATTGTTAATATCTTACTGTACCCAACTGATAAATTTTATCCTAGGTATGCATATATAGGAAAAAATATAGTGTATGTATAAGGTTCTGCACTATCGAAGGTTTTAGGCATCCACTAGAGGTCTTGGAATGTAACCTCTGCCGAAATCTGAGAGTGACGTTGGAAATGCAACTATTTCTTGTATCATTTAGTTATCCTTGAGATTTGTTAAATAATAATTTTTAAAAAGCCTCTTTAGTCAGTAATCAGATCTTACCAATGATAATACTTTTGTCTGAGATTAGTTATCAGTGCTTTTTAAAACACCAGAATAAAACTAATCTCTATTATAGAATCCACAGCTGGCCTGATAGTATTTTAATAACAGAAGTAATTGGTATTTTTTGATATTATAATTTAATATCAAATTATAATTTGTCTCCTATGCACAGAAAGAGTGGTTTTTATTCATAAACGATTAAACTTGATATTGATCAAATTATATTTTTCCATACTTCAGAAATGATTTTTGATGAATGTATTTTATATAAACACAACAATGTATTTATTATATTCTTGGACAATGTAAAATTTGATTGAATAATAATGAAAGGCAGCCATAATTTGAAATAGAATTATTAGGCTAGTGTAATTTAGGAAGGATCAGATTTATTATGGTTTTGATTTGTTACTTCAAGTTATCAAAACAGTTTCTTTATTTGATAATCCTAAATTCAGGGATGAAAAGTGCTAATGATAAAAAATTTAGGAAAATGGCCCTGACCAGTGTGGCTCAGTTGATTGGGCATTGTCCCACAATGTGAAATGTCATGGTTTGATCTTTGGTTGGGTCACATGCCTGGGTTTTGGGTTTGGTGTCCAGTCTGGGCACATGTGAGAGGCAACCAATCAATGTTTCTCTCTCACATTGATGTTTCTCTTCCTCTCTTCCCCTCTCTCTAAAAATAAATAAATAAAATCTTTTAAAAATTAGGAAAATGAGAGCATACATTTATTTTTATTTTGTGTACTTCACTATAAGCACATAAAACTTTGAGGAAGAAGTTTTTATTTACTTGTTGAAAGCCAACTTTAAAGTGCTATTATTGTTTTGGTAAATTTAACTTAGCTCTAGTCAAAGCCTTGTTAACTAAGTATATTGCCTCATTGGTACACACATACACACACATGTATATGTTCATGTTGCCTAAAATAATATTGAGAGTTTTCATCTTTTTGAATGCCAATTATTTTGAATGTTATGAGATTATTAAATTTAATATTTCAAAGGATTTTTTTTATAGGCAATGCAGATTTAATGGCATCTAAATTGTTTATTTGTATAATAATGTTAGTAAATGACATGGAGAATGTACAACTAAAGATTTTTTAAAATATATTATTTATTTATTTTTAGAGAGGGGGAAAGGAGGGAGAAGAGGGGGAGTGAAATATCAATGTGTGGTTGCCTCTAGTACACCCCCTACTGGGGACATAGCCTGCAACCCAGGCAAGTGACCTGACTGGGAATCAAACTGGTGACATTTTGGTTTGCAGGCCCTTGCCCAATCCACTGAGCTATACCAGCCAGGGCCTTAACTAAAGATTTTAAATTTTTATAATTTTAAGTTGTGTTACATATGTAAATGCTGGACATTCTGGTCACCAATGAGATTAAAACATTAGCAATACTATTTTTGACATTAGTGTTATTTAGTATTATTTGAATATATTGTTTAGCATTAGCCTTGGATATTGACCTATATTGAAATAATTTTGGAGAAATGGAACAATTCCTTAGGAAATAGTCTGGTGTACTATAAAGATAATCAGTTAGATATTGGATGAAAGGGCTCAGACATTGGGTTGAATGTTTACTTTCTAGCATACGACTTTGGGGCAAGCAATTTAGTGTCACTATGGCCTTAGTTTCCTCATTGGTTGCAGATCAAGTAAAATTCCTACTTTACAAGGTCGTTTGGAGGATGATAGATAATATACAAATCAATTCAAACTTGGCTCATTAAATAATCGATGCCCAGAAAATTGTCATCATGATCTATTTGTATGTGCCTTTATTTGGTTATAGTAATGAGCATATTTTCTACCTTCATACGCTTAGTAAAATAAGTGTCAGCTTGTCCACTGGCTTGCTGACTCAGAGCATGACTTTCTGCTAGAAATGAATCACATAAGAGCTCATTTTAAATTTTTCATAAGTTGGTTATGCCAGAAGGCCAAATTTGGTGCAAGGAGTTAGATCATACCTGCTAGATGAGTGAAGTGTTATGTTAGGATGAATAGAAAGCCAGGGCAGCGCCTCTCTGACCCAGCACACTTTAGTTTTATAACAAGATATTACAAACTGGAAGAAGAATTTTACTTTAAAACAATATGTTCAGATTGGAAAAAAAAATATGGAGCCCTGACCAGTGTGGTTCAGTTAGTTGGGTGTCATATGAAAAAGCAAAAGGTTACTGGTTTGACTCCTCGTCGGGACACATGCCTGGGTTACAGACGCATCCCAGTTCGAGAGGCAATCAGTGTTTCTCACTCACGTCATTGTTTCTCTCCTTTTCTTTCCCATCTCTCATAAAAAATAAATAGAATCTTAAAAAAAGAAAAAGAAAAAAAGGAAAAATGTTCCATTGAATTTTCTTTAATTTAACATAAGTAAAATTGGCACTGTTAGAGAAAGACTTCATATGCTACAGTAATTTAAAAAAGAAAAGATGGAAGCGACACCAACCTATACTCAGGAGCAAACTGGAATTACAGCTAAATTATAAAAAATCATTCTGAATA
Source organism: Anoura caudifer (assembly GCA_004027475.1). Lineage (NCBI taxonomy): Eukaryota > Metazoa > Chordata > Mammalia > Chiroptera > Phyllostomidae > Anoura > Anoura caudifer. The sequence continues at coordinate 46,117 of PVKU01006529.1, forward strand.
ACCAACTGAAAACCACCGGGAGAGAAGCCTTATAATCAGGGACTTATGGAAGTAACCACATCACCACTTCAAGGCTGGTAGGAAGTGTGGAGGCCTGAGAGGGCTGGCTGGGCTCCCACAGGCAGCAGCTGAAGTTCTGGAGGGATATTTCAGTGACTGGGGTGGTTCCTCCTGAGAAGTGTGGGGTCTAACCCCAAGCTCGGCTCTCCAGCCTGGAGCACCAGAACTGGGAAAGGAACCCAAATAACATCTCCTCAGACAAGAGAAACAAACAAACAAAACAACAACAACAACAACAACAAAAACACAAATGGGACTACATCAAACTAAAAAGTTCTTGCACAGCACAGGAAACCATCAACAAAATAAAAAACACAAACCGCTGGAGGGGAGAACCTACTTTCTGATACGTCTGGTAAGGCATTAATATCCAAAATCTATAAAGAATGTATAAAATTCAATACCAAACATACAAAAAAATCCAATACAAAATGGACAAATATAGTGATTATGGGGGGGAAGAAATGGGTGAAAGTGGAAGAGCGTATAAGGGGGATAAATGGTAATAGAAAACATACAATAAAAATTTTGAAAAAAGAATAATAAATTAAATATGAAAAATAAAAAACAAAAAGTTATACTTAGCCTTGAAATCCATTTTGAACTGGAACATTCTTACATCTGTTTGGGTTTTTAATAAATTTTCTTTACATACCTTTCTAATAAAAATTAATATCATCAGAACCTCTTTATCTTTAAACTTCTGAAGTATACTTTAAATTTGCAAGGAATTTAATTAGAAAACAGTTGAAACTTTCATTCTCTAATCTTTTCTAGCCAAGTTTTTAGTTTGCTTTAAAGATGGAGATGTCACAATTGTTACTAATGTCACAATAGTAAACATAAGAAGAAAGTGGTTTAAGGAGGCTCACCATCAGTTGAGATGGCTTTATTATTTTTACATTAAAAACAGACCATTTTAAAATTTACATGTTTAAATGATAAATTCAGACTGGATATTTTTTAAGGTTTAAATAAGAACTTTTCACTGATGTATTTTACATTAAATTGGAAGTAGTCCAATGAAGCTACACTTTGATGCAGATTGTTTAGTGGCACACATCAAGTGATACCGATGTTTTATGATTGTGCTTTACAGGATGAATGTTAACTTTTTGCTAAGTTTGACTTATTTTAATATACAAATTTTTAAATTGTATTAAACTTTTAAATTTGAAAAATGCATATGTTCTTTTACCCATAAATACTTTGGAGGATTTTTCTATAGGATAGAAGCACCAGTATGTGGACACACACACACACACACACACACACACACACACGCACACACACGAAGAAAAGTTTGGAAAAGAATAGACAAGAGAAATCAAGTTTGTTTAGTAAAAATCTTGATTCGCTTGTTCAAGTGGGTATGTATGATTTTATATTTAGTGTTTGTATTTTATATATATTATATTTTTAATTAGTAAGAAACATATTACTCTGCTATATTGATTATTTCTCGAATGGGAACTATACAAAGAGGAGCTATTCTCATAACAGTTCTGAACTAAGAGAGTTAGTTTGAGAAGGAATGTGAGGTTTTGGCTAGCCACCAGTTGTGATCAGTCTGTATAAACCATATCTGTTCAATCAAGGTTCCCACAGGAACTTCGGCACAAGCAAATTGTAATACTTCAAGGGTGGCTTATTTGTAAAATGAGTAAGTAAAAGGGTTGGATCCAGGTATGGTATAATGAATTTCAAGGGATTGTTCAGGAACCAGAGGCTACCAATAGCATAGCTGTTAGTTCAAAGAGATCAGTGGAGGGAGAAATGTCAGCACCCAAAAGGAGAGGAAGTCATATTATAAGAGCAGTGACCTTTATTCAAGGGCAGAATCAGCTCAAGATAAGCTTACAGGGAGTGAACCAGGGAAATGAAAACCTTGAACTCATTCTCATCTCTCACACCCTTTCCTGCCAGTGCTCCTTGACTGAACCCAACCAGAACCAGGGGGTAAGGGTATCCATTGATGTCATCTATACGGATCATTTTGGGCATAGAACAGGGGAAGGGTAGAGAGTAGGTCTTGAGGAGTAAATAGAAGCTATCTGGAATAAAATATCCAACATTATTTTTGAACTAAAAAATCAAAACAACCCAGAAGGTGGAAAAAGCTATTACAATATGCAAAATATTGACATCCATTTTCATTATGGGCTTATAGAATTATTTTTTAATTCACCTAAGCCCAAAGACAGAATTAAAAAATAATTTGGACAAGGCCTTGTTTCTAACTCTCCTTTGTGCATAAGTCCTTGTGTCTTTCCAAAATTCTGATGGGGGTATAGCACAGGACATCTCAGAGTGAGGGCAGAGGATTGTAGTTCTCTAAGATGAATATGGTCCTGACCCCCTCAGAGTGATTGGTCTGAATGCTTTCATTAGTGGTGGTTTTCTGTGGACTTCTAGCTTCAGTGCCAGAAGTAGCATTGTGACGACGGTCATAGGGAGCTGACAGTTACTGAGCCTCAGCATTTGCCAGGTGCCATGAAGTGTATTCACATAGGTTACTACCCTTCCTCTTCTCAGCAAACCTATGCTATGACCATTATATTACCAACTTACTGGAAAAAAAGAGTATCCAGTAGATTAGGTAATCAACTGGAGTTTTAAGAACTTTCTCGAGAAAGATGATGGAGAGTGGAATAGGACCTAGATCTGTTTGGCTCCCTCCTGGCACAGTCTCACTTGGCTGTAAAATTTTGAAGGAGTTATTATCTATCATTAAAGCTCTTTTACCCATCCCAGAAATATGACTTTTCTTTTCCCCTCTCTCTCATTGTCCTGCTTTCCATTCATTTCCTTAGTTATGCATTTAACATATTTATTCAGTAGCTATTCTCTATCAATAGTTGTGCATGGTACTGTTGATACCAACAAACATGGCCTCTACCTTCATTGATTTTATAGTTTAATATGTGTTCTAAGGGTGGCAATCCTATGCATTTCCTTCTAAACAACTTGCATTGTTTACCTTTGAGTTTCTTTGCCTCAGTCTTCCCATCTATTTTCTATGACCGAGAATTGTTCTTTAGTCTTATTTGTTTAATGTATAATCTAAAATAAACCTTTTTTTAAAACTCACTTGCTGTTTCATTATCAGAGAGAAAAAAGATTCCATAATATTGTAAGAAAAATGAAATAAGGAAACTATGCAAAACAGTTTTTTTTCCAAAGGTGCTGTCTGGTTTTATTGAAACAAATTAGTTTCCCCAAGAAGTATGTAAATGAGGGTGCATGTTCAGGCTTATGTTTTCATCAGGCTAAAAGTATATCATACTCCCTCATATATGTACATCTTCTGTTTTTCAAATTGATAATTGGTTTGTATTCAAAACATTTCTTGTCAAAAACACTTTAAAATTGCTGTTCAAGTGTCTTGTATCATTGCAACCACAAAGCTAATATATATTTGAACTCATTTTTCCCTGTTTAGACATGCCTGTTCATTTTTTAGAAAGCCACAGATTGGGTTATTTAAGTAATCCCATTTTTGTAACTGAGCCAGTGTTATCATTACCAAAATTACAAAATTACAGCTGATTCAGAACACAGTGTCAAGATGGATGACTTGTACATAGAAGCATGTGCTGATTCTCCTCATTCCGCATCTGACCCTAGACAAGTTACCTAATATCTTTGATCTTCTTTAATTCTCCACCTTTGTAAAAAGAAAGAGTTAGACAATATAAGTGGTTTTCCTTCTATGTCACAGTATTCCTAGAAGTCACCGAGCACCCCGAATTATAGCTGGGAAAGCCACACTGACAAATCAGGGACAGCTCTAGCTCCTCTCTCGTGCTTCAACCAGAATAATTTTGTTTTGTTTTATTTGTTAATACTGCCAAGTAAGTTTGCAATTCCTGATGCCTTTTCACCTATTTATCAACAGTAGGGCTCATTGTACTCTATTTTTGGCTTCATCTATTTTGCATTACAGCTTATATGAACCACCCAGACTCTCAAATAATCAATAGTTCCTTTGAATTCTGCAGTAAGTATGAAATGTAAAGTATTGATTATGTGTTTAAGCCTGGATTCTTCATGTGAGGTAGTTAAGCTTATTCTTAACTTTCCCTCTTTGTCATCTTCAAAGCAGGAAATTATATATAGCATTGCCCCAAACCTCTAGCATTCTGTTAATTTTGTTTAGAAGGTGTAAATCTTGTAAGGTATGAACGGAGCACTGTTGCCAAATGGATGGCTGTACCTGTCTGTGTAGGTTCTATTTCCACAGCTGTCAGTGAGGTGGCTGCTGCCCTGTGTAAAGTGGTTCTACAGTTATGCATGTGCTTGGGATTTTAATCTTAACAGATTTTTTAGCACTTCCTATTTTGAGTTTCGAAGTGTAGAGAATATAATGTAGGACATGCTAAAGGTTGATATTTTGGCTTTTTTGTGTCTTACAATAGATAACATGTTGTGAATGAAATGGTGTTTTCAGTAGAGGTCTGGGGGAAATTTTTGCCAGCAATCATTTTGACATCCCATGTGCTCTATTGTAATAAGAAAACAGAATAAATATACTAAACTAGCTGGTCAGGAACCTGTTAGGATGGAAACAACTATAGTTTATATTATAATGATGACAAGCAAACAAAAACCCTGCACAAATAGTTTTAATCAATGTTTAAAGACTAGCCTCCTAGGGTGTTGCTTGTTTGACAGAGTATTTGGTGGGGGTGGAAGCGGAGTGGGAAAACAAATAATTACTGTAGAGATAATAGAAATTACTAGGTGAGTGGAATGAAAAAATAGTTTTAAATACTTATCAGTCCAATTTGGCTCATACTCAATATGGGTTACCTTTCCCAGATCTTATTATTTCACAAACTGGATTATTTTAGACTCATACACTGCAGTGATTATTAGGTATGTTAAAGTACAATGCTGGCATGTGTTAGGTTAGCAGTTTTGTTTTCAACCTTACTGAATAGAATTTCATTGCATCAGAAACCATCAAATCTAAGAGAAGACATCTGGTCTAATGGTCCCTGGTATGTGGCATGTGTGTTGCCAGTGGGTTCTCTCTGTCCCACTCTGACTCTGACTGACGTCATTAATTGATCATAGTTCTCTTTTCCACTGAGCCTTGATTTAGCCTACAAATCTTTCTCACATCAGAGATGCAGTCTCTTTTGATTATGATTTAGAATTGCTTGAACCCTGTTTTCGTACCTGATTGATTCTAAATTTTCTGATGGAAGAAGGTAAGATAGTTGGATATGCCTTGCCTGCATTGTCTAGCTAGTAACTGGGGCAGAATTAAAGCACAGATTACCTGGCTCTTTATTCACTATTTTTTTCATTACCCTGTACAGACTAAAAATGATTTTGAGATTGTAGAGAAGGGCTGTAGTTGTCTGATAAACTATAGCTTTACTGTGCATTTCTAATGTTATGTCATATATTCCACCTATGAATGTCCAGCAATAGAAGATTACTTATACTGATGTCATTTTTATAGTTTGATCCATAGTTAATTATATTATTTAAAAAAGATTTTATTTGTTTATTTTTTTAGAGAGATGGGGAAGGAGGGAGAAAGAGAGAAATACCAATGTAAAAGAGAAATGTCAATAGGTTGCCTCCCGCACATCCCCAACTGGGGACCTGGCTCACAACCCAGGCACATGCCCTAACTGGTCATCAATCTGGTGACCTTTCAGTTTGCAGGATGATGTCCAATCCACTGAGCCACACCAGTCAGAGCTATAATTATATTCTTAAAAAGATATATTCACTGCCCCCCACCACAAACAGAGGATCTTTAAGAGATTTTGTTTTTTAGGAAGAGATAGTGTAATATCCTATTTGCACTTTGAGACAAATGTAAAATAATGACACTATTGCAACTTCCATGGTCACTTTTTATTTAGGCTAATTTTCACAAGAAAAGGATTTCTACATTGTATTCAATTTTTTGGTTTTGATCATTTCAAAATGAATATTAACTCTTATAGAAATTTGTTAATTTTAATGAAAATTTTCCAAACTGAGTTCATATGGGGAAAAATACCCAAATTTTCATGAACTTTAAATAATTAAAACTTTAAATAATTAACCTTTTGCTTAGAGTAAGTACATTTTTTATACTTGTCATTTTGAAATCATGCAGGTAACCCTTTCTCCCATTTTATATTTAGTGTTGTTTTTGTTTAATAAACAGTAGAACTGTTGAGTCATTTCAATTGTTATTGGGGGTGGAGGGAGAAGTGCAATGCATAGAGCTGTTAACTCAGAATGGCTCATTTTAGTTTCTCATTGACTTAATCTTTGAGACAACTAGTACAGCGTGACTTTTTCCTCTTCCTCCTCTAGTTATTGAAGGGGCATTTTATTTAGGAAAATATGCATGCAAGTAGAGTTGTTAGTAAACATGCGAAGAGAAGATAATTTAAAATGTTCTTTTAGAAGCAGTGGTATCATGCTCATAAACTTCAAGTTTTCTTTGTTTCCTTTCTCTTTTTCCTTTTCTGTGAGACTGTAGGGATAACTTGAGGCAAGTCCAAAATTTTCTCTAGCAAGGGACTTAGAGACAAATATATTTCATACATTTTAATCACTAACTATTTCCAAATATACTTTGGGTTTGTTTAATAGCCCTTAATTTTTCAGGAAGAAAAAGGACAAGAGTTTGTTCTTTCCACACACTTTAGTAAAAAAACAAACAGCAACAACAACAAAACAAAACCTCTTCTATGTCAATAAAGAAACTGTAGGTGCTGGACAGGCAGGTCAGTTGGTTAGGGTGTCGTCCCATTCACCAAGGTTGTGGTTCTCATCTTTGGTCAGAGCACATACAAGAAGCAACCAAAAAATGCATAATTAAGTGGATCAACATAGTCTATGTTTCTCTCTGTCTCTGACTCTCTCTCTCTTCCCCTCTCTTCCTGTCTCCCTCCTTCCCTACTTCTCTCCCTCCTTTCTTTCTCTTTCTGAAAAAAAAATAATAAATAAAATTTTAAAAAAGAAATTGGACTAAACCTATGTATTATCTCATTAGAAAACATGTATTGAGAGTTTATTAGATGCAGGCCTATTAAAATCAGACCTTATCTTTAGGGGCTTTCTATCTAATTGGAATATACTTCAATTTATTGGAGATAAGCAGGTAGAAATTAAATTATTATTAATTTTAGACACATAAAATCACTTTAACTTTTGTAAAAAGAAGAAATAATACTAATCCACCAGACCAATAGATATTGAGAATCAGTTATATTGTGCACAGTATGCTTTTTGAGGGTAATCTTAGAAATCTTAATAAAGTTTCACTTTTATTTGCCTATTTTTATTGAAGAAAATTGCTTTTATTTTTTGCTAATAAAGAAAATGTTTAGTTTCTTATATTTAGAAAACAGAAATTGATAAAATAGACTTAAATTTGATGAGTTTTTTTAGAAAAAGCATTATCCATTGGTTATTGGAATTGCTTTGAATATATTTAAGCAGCTTAGATTACGATTCTGTTACATGAATGATAGCGCACTTGAAGTTATGTATAATGCCACAATTTTATAAAACAGTTCTATGTTGAGGTTAATTTATGACCAGATATGCTTCTCTAAACATGAGCACACATCTGACATAAATTGACTTGATGGTTCTCCAGACTGGACTTCTAGTTCTTACACCTACTCCCACTCATCCACCCACATCTATTGGATAAGTGCCTGATTAAACAGATGGGCCTTTGGCTATGCTCTCAAAACAGGCAGCCTCCAACTTCATCCAGCACAACATTGGGTGAAAGTAGGCTATATTGTGTTCTTGAACATGATAATTTGAGTGAAAAGCTACTATTTGTGATTGTCATTTGTTATTGGAAATACCTTTTTCTTTATAAATGAAATATTTGAAAATTTGGGGATAACATATGGTGTTTCAGGGATCCAGAAAACCTATAGATAGGGAAGTAGTTCTCACTCAAATATAAAAATAAAAAATCAACAGGAGTGTTAAATGTCATGCAGTTTTATAAATTCATATAGTTAAGGTTTTAGAAAATGTTTGAGTAGCCAAGAGACATAGGTTGATCATGAAATTTCCCTATGTACTTTAAGGGGTATGGGACCAAAGTAGAATTTGCAACATTTTTTCCCATGCCCCTTCAACAAGTTACCCATTCAATAATTAAAAAGTTTGATTTGGGACAGGGCATTAAGTCCCCCCTATCATCTCTATAAATACCATACACTTTCTTACTATGAGTAAGAGGGGTTTGGAGACCTTAGGTGATAGGGTGGCAGAGAATTTATGACATCAGAACTGTGTTTTGTTTATGGTTGAATAATGGGATTGCTAGTCCATGTTGTGACAAAAACACCAAGAGTAAGGCAGGAGCAGCAAATGAGATGGCCCTGTACTTGAAAGATAACACACAACAAGATTTAATACTCTAGAATTGAATACTGAAAAAGCCTGCAAAGGCATTTGCTCTCCCGGCATCTTTCATGATATTTATTCTCTTTAGTGTTGCAATAATTAGCAAGCCATCACATATTTAACCTCACTGAAATAATAATATGGGCATTTGCTTTTAAAATGATCCAATATTTTATTGATGAAATCATTAACTCCCTGATATTAACTTCTCCTAATTGTGGGAACGCTTGGTCCTGTGGACAGCATCCTAAATTGAAGTTACAGCCCCCCACTCCTCTTTCCTAAATGACTTCTTTAATGTTTTGGTAGCTCAGGATTCTCCACAAAGAAAGGGAGCCTAGTTGCCACATACTTTCTTTATATAGGTACAGGATCTTTCCTTCCTTCTTTCCTTCCTTCTTTCCTTCCTTCCTTCCTTCCTTCCTTCCTTCCTTCCTTCCTTCCTTCCTTCCTTCCTTCTTTTTCTTTCTTGTAATGGCATGAGATGATGCTTATGATACATAAGAACTTCATGGAATACAGTTCAGTGCCCTTATATTGACTTCTGCTTTTTGACCATTACAATGACTAGATAAACATAGGCATAAGGTTGCTTAATACTTCAGCAGAAACCAGCCATGGAATTTTTCTGAAAATTTGACCTCTTGCAAAAAAATACAAATGGCATTTGGCTGAGTGGGGTGGGTGGAGTAATTGAGCAAAAAAGAAAGAAAGAAAGAAAACATGAATGGACATGAACAACAGTGTGGTGGTTGCTGGGGGTAGGGGCCTGAGGAAGGTGGAGGAAGGTCTGGGGGGTAAATTGTGACGGATGGAGACTTTACTTGGGACGGCAGGCACACAGTACAGTGTACAGATGATGTGTTGTGAAATTGTGCACCCGAAATCTGCATAATTTTGTCAACTAGTGTCACCCAAATAAATTCAATAAAAGGAAAAATGGAATTATCTCATATTTTGCTTATTTGGCTTTTATAGATATGTGTACTAGAATAATGGAAAATTGGGTAAGAAATGTCAAAACATTGCTTGACAAAATAAAATTTATTTTTCCTTTCAATAAAATATTAATGCTAAAGGTAACAAATCCATTATTATTTAAGAGTTCTTACAGTAAAGTGTTTTGAGATAGCTTTCTTTGATAGTGTTTAATTCAAATTACTATATTTTCTTGTTTCATTGTCCTTTGAAATCATTGAAATTGTCTAAATAACATTGTTCTTTCTCTATTTGATAAAATGGAGAACCCAGAAAATTAACTTAGATAAAAAATGGAAAATAAAAGGATCACAATATGTACTTTATTTTATTAGAAGAAAGTATATTATGAAAATAGTTATTTGAAGAGAAAAAGGAGATAAAACAGCATAATATTTTAATTCTCATACCATTATCAAGCAGTTATAAAGGCTGTCTTTATATGAAAGTGTGTGTGTTTATGAGATATGATCATTATTAGCTTTTTATTAAACTATCTGGCATATTATATCTTTATATATTATTTAATGTTTTTTGTTTTCTTTTAAACAGCAAATGCCAGTCTCCTTGGAGGAGGAGGTGGTAAGTCCTGAACATCGCTTAAAATATATTTTTGTTTCTCTACAACCACAGATTTTAAGTTGTTATAGTTTAAAGAAAATTAATTTAGCTATAATCATCAATCACAAAAATGATAATCTTCTAGAAAATAATTTATAATGGAAATATTTTAACTGACTTCAGAATATGTCGAATACAGCTTTCATTCTTGTTGAACTTTGTATTTCTACCTTTGGCATAAGTTGTAACGGCTATAAGCTGTTGCAATGAACACATATCGCAGGTGACAGAGTCACTCTGAATACATTTGGAGACTTTTTTTTATCATAATGACTATAAAAAATTATGACTCTGTAGTCTGTGTGCTTAATATATCAGCTGCTGCTGATGTGAAAAATACAAAAGAAATTAGTATTGGCACTTTGATTTTCTTTTAGGCTGTTTAAAGGAGAAGGAGATCAAAGTGAGATGAGGATGAGATTTCTGTACTGGGAATTTATTTTTGATACTACCACCTTATACCTATTTATTATTTTTATTTCTGGGTTGAAAGATGAAAGCTCTCCTAGCCCCAGTCTATTTAATATAGCAGGAGAGGGAAAATATGCAATAGAATAGGGTCATTTTTATTTAAGACCCAGATAGATACAGGTTTGTATTCTCTCTTACTCTTTCTCCCTCACCCTCTTGCTCTCTCTCTCTTCATGCACATGGTTGAAGTAACTGTGATCGTACAGAATTCTAGGCTTTAAAAAACTCCCTTGCCTTTATCAGGAGGTTTCAGTGTAATATTATTTAGCAACTAAAATTTAAAGCATCATTTCTGTGTAAGAATCAATAGATTTTGAAAAACAGAATATTAGAAATAGGAATAATAGAAAAAGTTTAAACTAGAAAATGCTGTTCATATTATCATATGGAAGTGAATATTCTATGGCAGAGTATTTATTTTCTTCTTCCATAAATTATTTTAGAAAATATAAATCTATGGGATTTCTCATTGTAATTTTTTTTGTGTTTTAGGGAATTAGAGGGATTTTTTTTTATTAGTTGGATTCCCAGTAAATTTTCATCTCTAGGTCTCTTACAATATATTAAGGATTATTAAAATAAATTTACATAGTGCTGACTTTCTTGCCAGACATTTTAGTATTTAAACAAATTTGACTAGATAAGATAAAGAAGTTAAAATGGAGTCTATATGAACAAATTCATCAAGTTAAACAACAGACACATTAGCTAGACAATTAATTTATTGTTCTTGGCTATTTTTATAAACTGGCTTGACTGATTGATTATATTAGTTAAAATCACATTAGTTGCCTGTAGGAGAAAAATCCAAAATAATAGTGACTTACAGGAGATAGAAATATATTACTGTTTCATGTAAAAGTAGTGTAGATGTGAACTAGAATGATTGTGTAGTAATTTCCTGGTGTCATAGAGCACTCAAGCTGTTACTTTTCTGCTCTTCCTTCCTCATGCGTGAAAGTTAGGGTCCATGATGGCTAATGGATCCCTAGCCATCATAAATTTGGGGGTCAGGAGGAGGAAACAGGCCAGTAATAAAAATGTGGACCCCAAAAGTTGTCATTTTTGTAAAGCAGGTTTCCTGAAGTCTCACATTATCCTTAAACTTGAACAAATGTTCACTCATGGATACATGCAGTTTTGTTCCAGATATCAATGTGTTTACATATTTTAAAAAAAGTATTCTCTCTCTTAAGGAGGTAAGACAGAGTGGGAGGCAGGTTTTTGTTCAGGAAGACTTGTCAAGCTGCCTTGTTTCAATATATATGTACATAGTTGGTGTTTATATAATTAACTCTAGTGACTTGGCCTGTATTTCCTTATACTTCCTCTAACCTGTGTGAAAAAATGTATTATGAATTTTTAGCAATGGCAAGACATTCAGGATAGGCAAACTCATTTTCTGTTTACTAGACATGTATACTTTACTATCCTCTAGGACATATATCTGATTGATTTTGTTAAATGCAATTATTGCCATAATTTCTAATTTATGAATTCTAAAATCAGCAAGTTAGCATCATCATAAAGGTAATTAAAAGTATTTAAGATGGTTGTAATTTTGTCCATTAAAGTAGGTCATTGACAGTTTTATATTCATTTATTCATGTCTGGAGACATCAAGATTGCCATAAAGTACATGCCTGATTTTTGAAAGGCTATATTTAAAAATTAAATTTTAGGAATATTTTTAGCCTTCTTTGAACTGATTTTTGGTATGGCAAATATTTTTAATCCTGTCAGTGATATTTGTGAAGTAAAACCTAATAATCATCCAATAAGGAGCTTTTAAATTGATGTAATACTGTTGGATTTAATCAAGGATTCTTTTTATTGACTTACGTTAATATCTCTTCAAAAGCCTCTAAGGGGACTAATTATTTGGTCAGCTAGGCAATTTGATCAAGAAAATTTGATACCACATAAAAATGGTACCCTAAGTAGGCTTTTGTCCCCCAGGTCTGTAGTAGGGCTTTCTCCAAATTCTGTGTAAATAGTGCTTGAAGTTTAGACAAAATCAGTGCATATAAAAATGTATTATCTATAAAATCTTAGCATCTTGTTGTTCTTTTCTGAGTGCCTATAACCAAGAACAGAGGTCTCCTAAAAGGAGATTTTTAAAAGTGGTCACCGTTAATCCTCTTATGTCTGATTGTAAACTGAAATAATAACTACAGTGGTGGGAATTTTCATCTTTGGGCCAGAGTTCATTCTTGCTAGAAACTTAATGTCACTGACTGTAGTTCATTGTATAGATGATGAGGTCGCAACTACCTAGTCATTTCAGTTGAAATGCATAGTAAAATGGATCATCTCTGTTTCTATTTTCTAGATTTGTTAAATGCAGACACATATACTAAAATCTTAAGTATGTAGCTGGTCTATAGTGACTGGATTCTACCTTACAGGAAGCCTTTACATCGCCTATGTAATGGTATAATGTCAAAAACCTTAGAATTTCTATTAATCTTTTATAAACTTTCTATTACTGCTACCAATAGTATTCTGTATAATAGATGAATAGCACATTGATTTATAAAACAAGTAAATTTTAGTTTCTAACTTAGTCCTTTTGTTACTCATACATTATGCTGTGGTAACAAATAAACCTGAAAATCTTAGTGGCTTAATAAGGTGAGAATTATTTCTCACTCACACCATCATCTTAGTAGGATGGGTGGTTCCTACTCAGGCTCTCACACAGGTGGTGGCAGGAGAGCCAGACTGTTTCTGTATCTTGAGCTACATATCCTATGTGATATGTGACTGCTCAGATGTCACAGGAAGAGAGAGCTGGTGGATCTTGTGGGATGCATTTATAAACCAATTTGGGAATGACTTACATCACTTATGCTCATGTTTTATGGGTCAGAATTCAGGCATATGTCTCTTAACATACTTACAAGGAAGACTTGGAAAAATGGATGCTTCCAGAGTTTCCAGAAGGGAAATGGTGGGAGATACACAGCACTGTTTCTGCCACAGTGCTCAAATGAAATCAGCTTTATTTATTTTATTTTTACATTATTATTATTATTATAAAAGCCAAAGATCGAATGGAAAGACAAAATTGTTGACTCACACTGTAGGTTTCTTTGCCTTTGCTTTGTCATTTTAAATATATCTTTGCTCTTCACATTTACTTTTTCTGTGCACAGGTAGGTAACTTTGTTTACACCATGAAAAATGAAACAGAGGACAGGAAAACGCACAGCTGAGATATAGATGATGCATTCTTTGACTTGTTTTCACCAATCTCAAGTCCAATTGATAATTTGAAAGTATATATTGCACAATGGCACTGTTTTATGGTACCTTTGGGTTTGCTGCCTAGATTCACATACCTTTGTTGTGTATTTGAGGTTCTGTCTTAGAACACATTACATTTTAAATACATATTCATTCATCTGTATGAGAATGTTTTACATGAACAAAGTTCTGTGATGTTGTACTTTTAGAATATATAATAAAAACTAATTTTTGCAGTCACCTTTAAATTGTCAAGAAGCAGAATTAGAGAGAAAATGATAATAATTAAAAAGGTAATTCCTCAATTCCTTCCAGATCAATACATAGCTGAACAGAATAAAATTTACAATTTCTTACTTTGGATAATGTCTTTTTCCTTTCATTGTCACAATAACTAACATAAGACCAGAATCTGATGATAGAGGCCAAACAGAACCTTGTTCATAGGATTTGCTTCCTTTTACAGTCTGTCAAGACTCCTGAATGCTGAAGCCTGAGGCATCATGTTAGACATTTAAAGTGACATTTCCTGACAGAGTGGCAATTTAGGTTGGCTTTTTTAAATTTTTTTTTTAATTTTATTTTAATTGTTGTTCTTATAGTTTTCTGTCTTCTACTCCCATCCCAGCCCACCGCCCCAGCCCTCTGGAGTTCCCTCCCATTTCCAACCCCCCAGCTTTTGTCCATATGTCTTTCATACTTGTTGCTCTAAACCCTTCCCCTTTTCCCTGGATATTCCTATCCCTCTCCTCTCTTGTTCTCAGTTTCAGTGTCTTTGGTTATACTATGCTTGTTTGTTTGTTCTGTTAATTAGGATCCTGTTAAAGGTGAGATTTATGCACGTAACTGTACAGGACTGCTGTTTTAATCATGCACATATACATATACATATACATATAGGACATATATTTGCATCAATACTATAATTCTGCACCTTATTCTTGAAGTGATCCTGTGACAGGTTAATATTAAAAATTCTAAGTGTAAGAAAATACCACTAAATAAACACTCAGTCTGTGATGGAATGCATGGCCTTCGTCACCTCTGCAGGCTTCTTGCTGTCTTTGTGCTTCTTAATGTGAGCCCACAGATTGACAAGGTTCAGCGGACTGGGGTTACTTACCACTCCTCTGAACTCTCTCATTTCTTGTTTGGACTGTTCTGCTTGAGAGAGAATTACTAATGCTTTTTTGTTGTTAATGTCAATGCATATGTTAAAGCAGTTTGGATGGGGTGCCAAAATGTGTGCTTCAAAAAGCAGTGAAATCATAAAACTATTCAGTGTGATACAAGAGGTGCCATCAGTGTTATCTCTGTTCATTTATTCAAGTATTAATTCAGTCTCTATTGTGTATCTATCAATTTGGCAGTAAACACAGCCTTTTCCTTGTGACCAATCATGGTCCCTGTTTGGCTGAATTATCTGAGCATTTATAATTCCCATGTTCTTTTAGGTGTTCCAAGGATTTTTTTTGCATGAGTCTTTTAAATTAAAACAATACTTTAACATCAACATAACGGTCATCAAACATCAGATTCCTTTTTAAAAAGCAGAACAGATATCCTGAAAAGTACTCTTTTCACACACAAAAAAACAGTTTCTACTAAGAATTCCTAACATGAAAAACAACACATTTAAATGATGTTTTGAGTGTGTATAAGTGGGAATGCTTTCATAAGTTATTTCTTAAACATTCACAAGCAAAGTGGAGTGCTCTTTTACCCTCCCCTCCCCACACAGAATGGTTTCTCCTGGCATATGTCAATCACTTCATGATCAAAATCCCCACAGTGATTCTGTGTTTCACAGTTGTTAAACCTTGAGATCTGTCCAGGCCTTGGACACTCCAGGAAGAATCTAGGATAATAGTCAGCAGTGAGGGACCAAGGCCAGTTAAAGCAGGTAGTCAAGCATGTCTGCCTAGCTAGCCTATCCTCCTCAGGTAGAGGGGTCCCAGCCCTGGGCCTCAGGAATAGCAACAGTCTCTCTGTCCTGAGAGAGAGGAACATGGTAAGAAAAACTCAGGAGCTCTTTCTGGTTGGTCAGGCAGGGACCCAGTCTTAGGAACAGAGCTGCAGGAAGGGATGTGATGCTAAACCATAGATAACAAGGTTTAAATCTTGACTGCCTCAGGTGGGATTGGTCCTGGGCACTGTAGGTGGTTAGGCCTCTAAAGGAGACCAGGAGGCCCAGATATGAGGATGGAGAGGGGAAAGGGGATGCAGGACCGGGAGCCAAGTCTGACAACAATCAGTTACACACCAAGCTAACCAACCTGTATTTTCTCTCCTTCCCTTCTTCCCTCTCTCTTTTCTTTTCCTTTTAAACTTTTTTCTTTTTCTCAGTCAACCTCATGTATTGATTGCCTCTTGTATTGACATTGAAGTAGTAAAGATTCTTACAATTAGATGCAGTTAGAGGTATACATATGTGTGTGTGTGTGTGTGTGTGTGTGTATATATACACATTACATAAGAACTAGCAAGTTTTTTTAAAAAGGGTTTTTAATACAGGAAAAATGAAGCTGAAAAGATGAAGTTGACATCTTGGAGTAGTCAGGAAAATCTTCTCAGAAGAGGTGATACTGGAGTAATCTTGGAAAATGTGAGCATTTTCTAGGAGTGGAAGGAAATGGCCTATTTAAATAGTTGTAATCCTACTGTTTGATACAGATATTTTACAGATTTCTTATTCTCTCCAGTCATCTTCCTCACTCTTCTGCAGTCATATTATCAAGACCTTGGTTAAACAGTGTCCTCTGACCATCCAGCATGCCACTTAAAACAGAGTGAACAGTCTTGGAAGTGGGAGAAGGCAACTCTGCTGCTAGTGGTGTAGACAGCACCGCTCCATCAGAACAACCTGGGCAGAGCCTGGTGGTCATCACCGACACCAATTCCTTCCAGTCTTGCCTTCTCCCCTGATTACCTCATCTGCATCACAGTCTAGGTAACAACTCCACAGCTGCCCACACCAGTTGGATTTCTAGTATATGTTTTCCTCATTCCACATGAGCTTGTCCAGTTTTATTCTAAGAAGTGTAACGGAACACTGGTTGCCCTTAATCTTGCCTGCCATTTGTCGTTAAGTCTTCCAGATGGGTCCAGGTGGAGGAAGAAGAGGTGTGAAATCCAGCCCATGTCTGTGCTTGAACTTTCCTATTATAATAGACATTCCAAGGACATACCTTGTTTATTTCAGCTCTGATTGCTGCCACCATGACTCCTCTATTCTAAAGCTAAATTTTAAAGTTATTCATCATATTGACGGCATACCTATTCCCCCTTCTAAGTGAAACTGTCCCATCTGAAATCCTGTCAAAGGGGCAGCCCTATGCAGATTAAATGCCCTTCTCATTCTGGCCACGACTGATTGAACCTGAAAGGATGCATTTCTCAATTAGGGAATCAGCTTCTTGAGAACAGAGACTTTATTATTTATCTGTAGTGCTTTGGCAGCTTCTACCACATATAGTAGCTATTTAATTTTAATTTTGACTTATCACTGTCTCTCATCCTGTATTCTTACCAGATATTTCAGCTTGACCAGTTTGCTATGGAAAGATAATTTTATCTTTAGATAATCTCTAAATGAAAAAAATAAAACTTTTAAAAATGCATACCAGTTAACCTGAGGATCACATACAGATGTATGCAGTAATTATTTTAAGAATTATATTACCTTTTATTTCTAAAAAAGTTTATGTAGCTAGGATCTCATAGCTTTCTTTGAAGTAATTACTGTATTTTTTTGGATCCTGGGAGATAGAGAGAGCAATATTTATTTATATAGATGGGAAAGTGAAATGCAGAAAATTGCATTCCATGAATTAAGTGAAAAGAGGGAAATGCTCTTGTCTCATTTGTTTTGTCATATTGCAGGTATTTAACCAGTTACATCTTTCAATTGGAAGTATTATTGTCATTATTGATTTTCTTATTTAAACCTATTGACAAACTTCCCTGACTGGTGTGGCTCAGTGGGTTGGACATCATCTTGCAAATCAAAAGGTCACTGGTTTGATTCCTGGTCAGGGCACACACCTGGGTTTCAGGCCAGGCCCCTTGGTTGGGGATGTACGAGGGGCAGCTGATTGAGGTTTCTCTGGTACATTGATGTTTCTCTCCCTCTCTTTCTCCTTCCTTTCCCCTCTCTCTAAAAATAAATGAATAAAATCTTTAAAAGAAAACCTATTCACAAACTTTAAGGTGATAATGTGCTAGTTGATGAAATTTGACATTTATTAAGAATAGGAGCAGGGCCATACATGCTTTAGGAATGTTTTTAAGTAGGTTAGCTATAATGTTGAACTCTTCACCTCATGCATGAAAAGCAATGAACAAAAAATTGTGGACAGTACTGTTAATACTTTACTTAATTGAGGATTTTTTATGAAAACAATGAGTTGACTTTGTAATATACTTCTAATTTCAAATATTAAGACATAAAAATGGTAAATTACTTAGAAGTATGGGCATTGCCACCTATAACCTGTCTTTTATGTTTCATTAAAATAAAAAATCACATTTTGGGTTCATAATTTTGTGCACTATTAAAGATAATTGGTTCTTTTCTCTGACATATACTTCACTTCATTAGCTTGTGGGTCTTCCACAAAACCTTTGTGTGATCATTGTGCTCAACCTTTAGAAGAAAAACAAAGTGAAAGTATTTACTCTTAAGTTTTCATAGCTGAAGTTCACTGTATTTTAATATTTTAGTTACACATAAGTTAAATGGATGCATCTCATTTTTGTTAAATCTTTCATTGAGTTATGTGAAGAAATATTCTATGTTCATTGTAATGTGTTTTACCTATTAATAATAGAAATCATTATGTCTTAAAAATTGTAAATGACATAGTGGTATCTTTGCAGAACAGATAACATGGGAAGAAATTTTTCACATATGTATTATTGGAGGGATAGAGACCTATCAAGACTGAAGAAAAATCTAGATTCTAAAAATATGGTAGACTGAGGAAATCAGAAAACTTTCCTATAACAAACTCACACATAATGGATAAAATAAAATAAAAATTAATTTAAGTATTTCAGCTTGCAAAAAAGAGGTGGGGATTCTTGAGTGCCATAAATAAGGGAGTACTGAAAAATAATGTAAACTAAAACTATAATATAAGGTATACACTTTATGTGCCTTTGCAGAATACAGATGTGATGGGGAATTGGATATGAGCAGCTATGTGACTAGTTATCATTTGAGAAAAGAGAACTACCTAATGTAAGAGGTTAAAGCTTAGGTCCTCACTTAAACTAAGATCTTCAAATTGTTATACTTTCAGTGGAAAGGAGAACTTGAAAAAATCTTCATTGGCTCAAGAAAACCACAAGAAAGAATCCCCTAAAATTTTAGGATCCCAAGCCTACAACTTCTGTGTGTTTGGTACTTAAATTTATACTACCTATGTGTCTAAGAATCCCAACTGCAAGAAATAAACATAAACATTGGTCCTACTGCTACTATGAGAGGCAAATTCAAACTATTGTGGAGGTAAGTGTTCAATACCCAGGCCACAAAGTATTCACACACACACACACACACACACACACACACACACACACACAAAACCCTTTCAAAATGATCTCATTATCAGAAATTATAAAACACATGAGGAACTTGACTTTGGAGAAGACTTATAAACATTATCTGAGCCAGGTAAGTTAAGTCACAACCAACAGTGATAAATCATGGCTTTTAACTATACACTCATTTAAGTTCATTTGTTTCTATTTTAATTTTGGGGGATATATTTTCAAACATAATTTTGTAATTGGTGAATATTATTTTACATTACTGTTATTTTTGTTTTATAGTTAAGTTTTTTGCAAAAAAAGTATGTAAAGTTTAAGTCATTTGGTCAAGAAATGTTTAGATAGGTAAATCATGCTCAACATAGGACTAAATAATTGCAAAATAGTTTAAGCACTAAAAATCAGTGAGAGTCCTCTTTCAGAAGTGGGAATTCCTTAGTCTACATTCTGGACTTATAAGCTCTCCTACTTTGCTGGCTAGCTAAATGGGATCAGAATGCTTAGAAGCACAGATTCATATCTAAAGACAAATAATTTAGAGATAGGAAGTACTTTACACTGCTGTCATAATATATCTATATATCTACCTAATTATATGGTAGCTGTAGTATAATGCTTGTGTAGCTTATCTATGTGTATTGAAGGTAAAGATTTTTACCTTTATTATGCCAAGAAAAATTTATTGAGCTCCTGTTTTAAATATCTATCATTTATCCCCAAAGACACTCCAAATGTAACTTGTAAGTGCATAGAAGGAAATGAAGGTCGAAGTAAAATACTGCAGGTCAAGCCTCTTGACCTGGGACTTCTTGTCTGGGACTCTATCTCTTCAGTTTATGAGGGAGAATATTTTCCTTTACTATGTCTGTTGTGGCTCCACAGTAAAGAAGGTGGGGCAACTTCTTTGAAAGCCATTTTTATCATCTTTTTGACTTTGGCATTTTTGAGTTAGGAACTCTTTCTATTACATTCCATTCTTTGGAGATGCCTTCATTTACCTGCAGATTGGAGACATACAGTGGGGATAAATGGATCTTGCCAGTTCTGAATGGCAGCAGATTCAACGAGATCATAGACATTGCTGACCCTGTGTCCACTCAGAATTTCATTTGATTTACATGATCACTTATTGCTGCAGCTCTGTCTTTGGCCAAAAATCATTAATTGATTTTTTTATGAGTTAGGACAAATTCAGTATTTTGTATCCTAGTTTCCTCCTCTGAAAAAATAGTTACAGTGTAACATAACTACTTTACAGAAGTGGCACAACCAATTCTTTGTAAAGTGCTTTTCAAACACAAAGTATTAGATAAATAATTATTATTGGATTTATCATTATTATTATCATTATAGTAAAACTGAAAGATGAAAGGTGATGGATAATTGTAAGATATGGCGATGTTATATCCAAATAAAAAGGAATAACCTGAATGTTGGATAACAGTAATGCAAATGTCTGTGTGTAATAGAAGAGAATTTCTTTTGTGAGAAGATAATATAAATAATGGTGCTTCAGTTAACTCTAAATAAACCCAATAGTTTTACATATAAATAGCGATAGAAGTTTATTCTGGAAGTTCATTTCATTCTGGAAGTGTAGTGATTGTTGTAAGGAACCTTCTTTCTCCCAAGCATTTACATGCCACAGTCAGGAATTATTATATCCTAGAGTATGAGGATTTCCAGCTTCATGCAACATTACCAGACCAGGGAAAGGTTAGCAAAACGCATCCTATAGCTGAGGCACAGGAAAAGGAACAAGAAATAGCAGCATTTCCTTCTTCAGGCAATTACTTGCCACTGAGAAGAAGCAAGGGATCCCACTGAGCAGAATTAATGGCCCATATGAGTGTATGTCCAGCAGGCAGCCAGGCTTAGAATGAGGAAGGAGGAACCCAGCAGAAGCTTATTGGGCACACAGGGGGTGGAGCGTGAGGTGTGTGCTGTAACTTAGAGGGTGGCAGAGAAGAGCTGGTATTCTTACTGGCACCTTTGGTCCTGGATATGAATGGGAGCACTGGAAACTCTGGCATAATTGGGAGTTCAGGGGTCAGCATTGATGTTCGTATCCAGACTCCAGGTCTGAAAATGCAACGTGAGTCAAGCGCCCACTCAGAGAAGGTTAAAGCTGCTTAAGTATCCGTGTCTCCAAAACTGGTTCTGGCAGCAGGGCTGAACAGAACTTATGTGTAGGGCATGTTGATGGACTCAACTACCAGCAACTGGAAGGAAGAACCAGATGGACTGAGAAATGCACATTTTGAACATTCTCTAGGAGATATTAAGCAAGAGGTGATGTGTCAGGAGCTTGTAGCTGAAACACTTCCTCTGCTTTTGCTACAGGGTTATTTTTTGACAAATGAACTAAACCTAGTTCTCACCAATATAATAACTATGAGGAGCACAAAGCCCCATGCTAAGCTAAATGTCCCTCAATATCTGCAACTTCCTGAAGGTTGGACATACCCATGGCCTCAGACTCACAAGTGTGGTACATACAATGTCAGTGCCTGTAGGGTCAGCTTTGCAGGACATAGATACAAAAACATTTATAAAGTTCCAAGTTTCATTTCTGGACACTATAACTGGAAAAAGCGTAATTCAGTAGTCAAATTTTGTTAAACTACGAATGATTTCACATCTCTATTATTCCAAATCCCCTGCTCTGTTCATCATATAAACTCTGAATCATCCTTCAGGTCTCCAGGTAGCAGTCCTCTAGCAGGCACTCTGCATATGGAGACCCATCAGGACTCCTACCCTCCCTGCTGTGAATGCATCAAAGTTTTTCCTTCTTGTAGTATTTTCTTAGGTAACTGTCTCTCTTCCCTTCTAATTTATAGATTCTACACTGGCACAGACTATGTCTATCTTATTCATTTTCTGTATCCTCACAATCCTGCAGAAGGTCTGACTTATAGTGGGCACCTACAAACCAGCTCTTACAGAAAATAAAGGAATGACAATAATAACTAACATGTATGGGGTACTGGCTCTGTGCCAGGCTGTATACTAAGGGTGGTACATGTGTTATCTCCTTAAATTTTATCAATAGTCCTAGGAGACGGTTATCGTTATTATTCAGACTTCACAGATGAAAGATTGAAAGTTAAGAGAGGTCAGGTTGACAAAATATTGGCAGACTCAAGTACTTTAACTGAGACTTTCTGACTCCACATCCCCATCTTTTAACCATTGCAATGTGAATTCATGAATTTAAATTAACCTGGAATTAATTATAGAAATAAGGATATGGGCAAAGATTTATGTTTCTCCAAACCCTCCTCTTCTGATTTCTCTGGATAACAAATTTTATTCTTTGAATTTCCATGTCTCATTCCAATGTCTCTCATTCTCTGGAAATAGCTTTTAACCTTCAGAGATATTTCTGGGAACAGAAGAATCAGTAATTTCTAGGTTTGTCTGCACTTCTTTATGAAAATTATCTCTCAGTTCAAGTGAGGTATCAATTCTTTAACCCAAGAGCTTTCCCTATATTTCATTTTAAGCAAATAGGATTTCCAGTACTCAGAATTTGTGAAGATTTTGTCATATTTTCAAATAAAAGAAACAAAACATTATAAAGTTGAAATCTCTTTGACTTCTCAGTTCTGTATCTGCTCAACACAGATAGTAATTATCATGCATTTGATTACCACTTTCTGTTTATTTGTCATAGTCCTATATACATTTGTATCTGTAAACAATAGGTAGTATGGCTTTGCTTTAAAACTTTGCATACATATATTTTATAGTATAAGCATTATAAAGTTTGCTTTTTTCCACTAAACATTGTTTAAACATATATTCATGTAGTTATGGGCATCATAATTACAAAATGATTACTATAAGGATACTTTGGTTGAAAGAAGAAAGGCCTTATGCCTTTTAAATAACATAGCTTTTAAGAACATATATACCAGTTGTACAAAAATACATCTTCAGTATTTCTTATATCCAAGTCTTTTCTTAGTGAAGAAAGATGGTAATAGTGAGACATATACATTTTTTAGAAAAACAAAAGTATTAAATCTCAGCTCTCACAAGTTTGAATGTTCCAGGGTTGTACATCTGGATAACATTTAGGTTGCTGCTCTTAAATCCTGTCTAGTACATCTTTGTACATATCAGGCAAAACTAACTTCTTTCCTAAAAATAGAAAAATATTCATGTCAGTCATTGGACCCAAGAGTTCAAAGGATATGCCAATGCTTCATTAATCTTTTGTCAAATAATATGTGACTTAGGTAAAACACCTAAAAAGTCTTATACTTTGCTCATTTTCCCTTGAAATAGAAAATTCCAACAATTATTATCATTAAATATGTTTTGGATCAGTGGTTCTAAACTTGAATGTGCATCAGAATTGTCTGAAGGGCTCATTAAAACACAGATTACTGCTTTGACCCATGTAGCTCAGTTGGTTGGCCATTGTCCTGCAAAGTGAAAGGACGCCAGTTTGATTCCCAGATTCCCAGTTAGGGCACATGCCTGTGTTTTGGGTTCGGTCCCTTATTAGGGCATGCATGAGAAGCAACCAGTCAATGTTTCTCTCTCACATCAATGTTTCTCTTCTTTTCTTTCTCCCTCCCTTCCCCTCTCTCTAAAAAAAAAAATAAAATAAAAATAAAAACACTGATTATCCCTATAATGTTAAATTTATCAGAGAAGAGTTCAGAATGACTGTTATAAATATATTCAGGAAACTAAAGGGAACTGTTTAAATAATTAAAGAAAGGTCTGACAGCAGCAGATTAACAGTAGAGTTTCTCAATAACAAGATATAAATTAAAATATTCTAACTTTAATGAGTGCAATAACTGAAATTCAAAACCCTGAGAGGGTAAAGAGCACACTCAAGATGTCAGAAGAAAGCATCAGGGACTCCAAAGGTGGCTCACTTGAAATGATCCAATCTAAAGGACAGAGAGAAAAAGGATTGAGGAAAAATATAAAGAGCCTCATAGTGCTGTGAGACAAGAATCTGCCTTTTGACCCAGCAATTCCACTGCTGGGATTATATCCTAAGAGCCCTGAAACACCAATCCAAAAGAACCTATGTACCCAATGTTCATAGCAGCACAATTTACAGTAGCCAAGTGCTACTGTAAATGAATGGATCAAAAAACTGTGGTACATTTACACAGTGGAATACTGCACAGCAGAGAGAAGAAAGGAGCGCCTACGCTTTGTGATAGCATGGATGGAACTGGAGAGCATTATGCTAAGTGAAATAAGGCAGGTAGTGAGGGACAAGTACCATGTGATCTCCCCTTTAACTGGAACATAATCAACAAAAGAAAAAAGCAAACAAAATATAATCAGAGACATTGAAATTAAGAACAATTTAAGAATAACCAGAGGGGATGAGGGAGGGGACAATGGGGGGAAGGATTTTCAGGAACAACTATAAAGGACACATGGACAAAACCAAGAGGCAGTGGGAAGCAAGGGAGGGAGGTCGGTTTGGCTGGGGTGGGGGGGAATGGTGGGGGGAAAGTGCAGACAACTGTAATTGAACAGCAATAAAATAATTTTAAAAAATGAATCAGCATACCAACATGTGTGTAACGGGAGTCCCAAAAAGAGAATAGAAAAAGGGAAAGAATAAGTATTTGAAGAAATAATGGCCAAGAATCTTCTCAAATTTGATGAAAAACATTAATACACACATCTAAGAAACTCCAAGAACCATTATTAAGATAAATTCAAAGTTATCCACACAACAGAAGAACTGTTGAAAGAAAAAATTAGGGAAGAATCAAGAGAAAAATAAGGCACCATGTACAAAGGGTCATCAATATGATTAATGGCTAACTTCTGATACAGTGGAGGCCAGAATATGGTGGAGTAACATACTCAGAGTGCTAAAAGGTGGGAGAGTTTTCGAGTCATGAATCCAAAACTCACCATAACTTTTAAAAAATGTAATTAAAATAAAGGCATTCTCAGACAAAAATGTAGACCTTTCCTATAAGAGATAATAAGGTCCTTCCAGTTAAAGGAAAACTATACCAGATAGCAATGTGAAACCACAAAAGTGAGAAGCACTGGAAATAATTGTTTCTTCATTCTGATCCAGTGGGATGTTTATTTCTTCCTTATGTTCCAAATTGTTGCTTTGAATCCTGATTTCCTTCTTGTCACTGTTGGTTCCCTGAATATTTTGCTTTATTTCATTTTGGGTATCTTTCATTTCTTCTTTCATTTTCGACCAAGCTCAGTCAGTTCTGTGAGCATTTTGATTACCAGGGCTTTAAATTCTCCATCAGATAGGTTGGCAATCTCCTCATCACTTAGTTCTCTTTCTGAGGTTTTGCTGTGTTCTTTCATTTACCATATTTCTTTGTCTTGGCACAGCTAATAGACTGTAAGGGGGTGGGGCCTTAGGTATTCACCCAGGAAGGGCAACCCTCTTTGCTGTGCTTCCTGTGGGGAAGGGGCCAAAGAGGGAACAGTGCAGCCTGCCTGCTTGTTTCTAGGGACAGACTCTCATGTCAGACTGGAAGTATCTCTCACTGGGGCAACCCCAGCCTTAGCCCACAGTCAGCTCTGAGTCGCAGTTTCCCCCTTAAGTCAGCCCCTCCCACACAGCACTGCTGAGCTTGGCAGTCAGCCCCATCCCCCCAGCCACCTCTCCTCAGTTTTTCTGATTTGGCCTGTGTGGTTGCCTTACCAGTCTGGTTGTTCTGGTTGATTTTTTCTTTAATTCCTTGGTTTTCAGAGTTCCATGTAGTTTGATTTTCTGGCAGTTTTGGTTGTTTATTGATTTTAGATTGGTTGTTATCTTCCTTTGGTTGTGTGAGGAAGGGAAGGGTTTTTACCTACACCTTCATCTTGGCTGGAACCTTTTTTTCTCATTTTTCTATTAACTTCTTTCAAACATATGACTATTTAATTTCTAACATATATAAGTGGACTAATAGCATGGACAAGAGGGTATGGAATGAAGATATAGTAGAACAAAGTTTATGTATTTTACCAAAATTAACTTCATATTGATCTAAAGTAATTGTGTTTAATTAAGACCCATTGTGATACCTAGAGTAACCAAGAGAAAAAAATCTAAAATAAAGGTAAAAAATCAACAGCAGATCTTAAACAGTAAAGTAAAAATATTTATCTAATGCAAAAGAGGACATCACCAAAAATGACAGTATAGAGAACTCCAAATCTTTATTCCTCCAGTAAAATAATGATTAAAAAATGCTAGGCTTTCACCTCTGGCTCAAATTTAGGCTCAGTGAAAGAAGGAAGTGAAGGCTAAGGCAGAGCTGTAAATAACCTTAAAATAAAGTGCATCAACATGAGCCAGTCTGAAAGATGGGAGCATCTTCTCTTCTTCTCTTCTCTTCTCTTCTCTTCTCTTCTCTTCTCTTCTCTTCTCTTCTCTTCTCTTCTCCTCTCCTCTCCTCTCCTCTCCCCTCCTCTTTCTTCTTTCTTTCTTTCTTTCTTTCTTTCTTTCTTTCTTTCTTTCTTTCTTTCTTTCTTTCTTTCTTTCTTCTCTTTCTCCCCTCTCCCCTTTACTATTATTTTTTTATTTTAGCTTCAAACATTTGGAAATTTTTATCACATCAATAGCAAACATACCAGAGAACTCAGTGACAAAGAATGCAGTTTACACACAAATTGTTCACAAAGGTCACTAAACAACCAAACATGTACAATCTGCAATAAATTCCAACAACAAACTGAGATGGAGAGAATCCTGATTTCCATATTATAATATTAAAGTTGCTCACTTTCAACAAAATATTATAAGGCATATACCACTTCCTTCCAGGTACTGTTCTAGGCACTAACAGTATATCTATAAATAAATTAGGCAAAAACAAAACAAAACTTGTTCTCATGAAACTGACATTTTACAAAATACATGTATTTGCTAAGGCATTAATTTATTATGGTAATTTTCAAATACATAGAAAAGTTGAAAAGATTTCACAGTGAACTCCCTTATGTCCACCACCCAGATATACCACTGATATTTTACTATACTAGTCCTATCACCTTCATCCATATAGCCATATAGCCATGCATCAATTTCATTTTTTCTTATAACATTATATTTAAGACAACAAAATGGAAACAACATAAATTTCCAATAGTAGGGAATTAGTTATATAAATTTATATGCTTCCTGACACTCAATGTGATTATATGCAAATATTCAGATTTATAATTTTCAGACTACAGAATACCCTGTACCTAATGATAAAAAATAACAGAATATGAAACTAGTGTGCATTGTGATTTCAGTATACTAAAACAAATCATACAAATGAAAAGGACTATAACTGAATATGGATAAATAAAAGGCACTTGGTCTGTTAGGATAGTAGGATTTTTGTAACTGAGTGTTAAGTTTTTATTAAAATTATTACATTATTCATTATATACATTTACAATTTTAAAATTAACACTAAACCATTACCTATAATGTATATCTAAAATTATTTAGTAGGGTAGGGAATAAATTGTAATATCTTTTATTAACTAATTACATATTGAACATATTCTAGTATATGCATATATGAAGATAAAGAAAATAGGGATTCTGCCCATTAGCAGTTTACAGTATGTTAGAAACTGTGTATCTATAGAAGAATAACTATATGATGAACAGTAATTGTGCTGTGTATATTACACTATAGTTAAAAGAGTAGGATCTTAACCTAGACTGCCTATGTTTGCTTCCAGGCTTCATTTCATATACAACCTGTTTGATATTGGGCAAGTTACTTTACTTCTCTTTGCCTCAATTTCTCATTTCTAATGAGGGTAAGTGTAATTCCTACATCTCAGATTTGAGTGAAGACTAAATGAGTTTGTACAAATGAAACACTAAGATTAGTCTCTAGCATGGGGTAAATGCTAAACAAATATTGGCTATTAGTACTATTTAATATTAATATGTTATTTTTACAGTTCTGCACTAAGTTATTGTTCAGAAAACTTCTATCAATCACATGTATTTATATATATTTAATCCATATGCTTTAATAAAGCAAAGTGAAGATAACATAATTATGTTTACATGTTCAGACATTAAAACTGTAGGTTTTACTTTAACCTGGTATTTAAATTCTTTAAAAAAAAGCTTTATTGGCAAATAGCTATCTAGAAAAGTAAGAAAAAAATCTCTAATTTAAAAATTATTTCAGATTATTTTAGTGTACAGATTAATTCACTGGGAAAGTCCTGTGCTTTCTAGTTTCTTAGCAATGGTGCTTAAGTTTTCTAGATTTGTGTCAGCTTTTTGAACTTGTCAAGGATTACATTTGATCAAATTAAAAGAAGTTTCTCTTTAGCTCTGAGCTAAATGCCAATAGAAGAAAAATGTCTTTTGGGTGTTCAATATATACTGTATAATTCCTGGATAAATACAAATACATATATTTAAATATTTTGTGATTAATAAGAAGAGAAACATGAAAATCTAGATGATTATCCCATAAATCACCAATCTGAAAAGAGCTCTTTTATTTACTTATTTTTGTCTTTATCTCCTTTTCATAAGGAATTTGAGGTGGAAAAGTTGCCAGTTTTTAATTCTCTTTCTAAATATTTTAGTATCATTAAGTGGGAATAATTTGGATCACAAGCAAGATTATGGTGGAAATGATGGAATGATGTAATGACTTTGCAGCGAGTTGTATCCTGTTTCAGAACTCATAATTGGATTGTGTTTATGGAAGAAGATGAAGAAGGAGAAGAGATATAAAAATAGAGTAACTCCTTTATCTTCAGCTGACTATACCTATACCAGTCTGTATCACAGAGTTTTTATTTTCAGAGGTCACAAAGAGCCTCTGTTTGCTTTCCCTCTTCATACATGAAGTCTCTCAATGACAAGTGTTTTCATAAAGAGGAACTTATTTTTAAAATTCTTTTTATTCATTATGTTATTTCTATATGAGTTTCATAGAGAAACTGATGCTAAAGGAGTGAGATTTTTAATAATATGAAGTTACAGATAAGTGCTGGGAAAAGGTGGATGCAGGGAGTGGATGGTATGGTAACACTAAGTGGAGTCAGTTCCAGAACTGCAGGTTGGTAAACACTTTTTTTTGTTAAGTCAGAAGATAATTTAAGATTACCTACATGACTGCCCTATTTCTCACCATCCTTGGCTATGTTTGTCAAGACAGAATGAGAGAATGCCAGGGCTTAACTGTTTGTCAGACACTGCTTTTCCTTATGCTAAATCATTTGGTTATTGAGGAAGACTGTCTGAATAGTGATGAAGATAACCCTTGACAGGAATGAAGTGGAAGATTAGGATTAGTTTTTGAATGAGAAAAATTAAAATTTTAGACATGATTCCTGAACACTTTGTTGTGATAAAGCTACCAATCACCAATTGCCCACAGCTGTGGCCTTCTGAATCATCTGAATAGTTTCTGTGGAGGAATGTTCAAGCTTAATGCAAAATATGATGCAGATTCATTGCTCTGCTAGCTCAGTCATTTTGAATGTGACAGCCACACAGTACACATGTTCATTCAGTGACATCTACCCCCTCCCCCAACTAGTACAGTTAAGTCATCATTGTTCACATGTATGCATCCCAGTCCAGACTCCTTGGCTTCCAGGTTACATCGATGTCACACAAACTGTTATTGTTTTATTAACGATGGCTGCACTTTTCCCGGACAGGCCTTGTGTGTGTGTGTGTGTGTGTGTGTGTGTGTGTGTGTGTGTGTGTGTGTTTCTTTTTGGGAAAAGGAGTGTTTCTAGTCCAGCTAATATCTGTGGTTGGTTTGGATTTTTTAATCATGATAATGGCTTTAATTGTCTTTGTTAGAGATAATTTGAAATATTCTGAACTATATTTTACGTCATAAAACTTAATTAATTAACTTTAAACCACACTTGGGATATTTAAACATGTTATCTGTGGAGTTTGGTTTATGAAAAGCACAACTTTGATAGCTCTCCAACTATTTTTTAGATTTTGAAGCATTAGGTATCACCACATAAATTATGCCAAGCTGCTGACATTGGGAAAAAGTTGTATACATTGCTTCATGGGGGATTTGACTGCCTTCTCTAGGACACAATAGTACCTGAACATTGTGAGGTGCAATAAAATTTCATTCTGTGCAGAGCTTTTCACAGCACCTCTACCCTAACTTGCTGCATAGCACTGTGCCACACAATTCGATATAGAGTAAATTTATTTCAACTTATTTGTTATATAAGGGATGTAGTCTGCAGTGAGGATTTCAGTTGGATTTGAAATGAGATGGAGCATTAATGAGACAGAGAGATACAGAAAGTCTGTTCTGGTCGGCAGGAATTCCTAGAGAGGTCAACAGTAGCATAGATTGAAGAGCCAAAAGTGAATTTAAATACTTAGGCAGAGGGAAGGGTATCTAGTGCAGGCCCATCATCTATGATATTAGCTAGAGCAATAGACAGATTTTGTTTTCAAAAGAGGGATATATTTCAAGAAAACTTAAATGCAAGGAAAACCTTCAGAGTGATTTATAGAAATCACATAAAAAGTGAGTTGTCCTTTGTTTTCCAGTCCTTGAGAAAGCATTTTGCATCTGTCATCTGACCAGAAAGATCACTGAATTCCTAGGCGGGGAGTTTCCACTCTCAGAGTATAAGATGCTGTGTGCGAAGAACAACAGGACTGGGGGAAGGCTGGGGCTGAGCCATCTGTAGAGCATAGGAGCATTAGGGCCCTGTGCATTAGGCTGACTGAATGAAATATTTGTTAGTTAAAAGTGGAGGAGGAAAATTGAAGTATGTCACGAAGAATTCTAATTGCTTACTCATTTATAAATGAACAGAAACCTTGCTCCCAGAAGCTAGGAAATAGCTCAGAAGTGGTGTTTCCTGGTGGATAAAGCAGGGAGCAGGGAGGCATTTTAGTCACTTGGGTCTCTACTTGTCTCTCGTGCACATAGGTATGCTTGACCTGAGAGGGGTTGCTCTTGTCTGAGACCAAGTTTGTTCTCCCATGCCTCACATTATAAGTGCCAGTGGTAAAATGTCAAAGCTGAAAAACAACATCTTTGAGAGGGGAAGAGCCTTTCCTACTTCATGTTTAATATTTTGCTGTCTTGATTTCACAGCCAAAAATGTTCATGTAGCCATAACCCTAAATGTTGTGCCATCTCCATACCTAACATAATGTGCAAATGGCAGTGGTTGATGGAATTTCACCTAAGGTCTAATTGTGCCCAGGGAGGCTTCACAGGCTCTAAATGCCTGCTTTTATCTTATACATCAAGAAGCCCATTCAAACTTTCAGGGCTCTGCCAATTTGGCAAAAAGAATTGGCAAACTTCCCATGCTGAGTTTCTTTTTATTGTGAAGGTTTTGAAGTGAGTCTGGTCTGGTGAGTGAGGTTGTGATAGATATTGTGTGAAGTCTTGTAAGGTCTCTTATTCGTTGACCATAAGCTTTTCATAAATTCACATGAATGAGAAACATCATTGCTTCACAAGGGCATTTTCTTTTTTCTGTTTCTTTAAAGTGATCTTAGAGTCTTTTCAGTTAACATATGAAACGTAAATTCTCTGAGCAAATGCCTGCTTTGACAGAGAACGTTCAAGATTCATGGCAAAAGTTTAAATAGGTCCTAATTGATAGGATTTAAATAATGTATATAGTAATTAGTTATGTTAATCAAAAAAACCCACAACAGCCTTTGTATTTTTTCTTTAATCTCCCAGCAAGTTTTTCCTCTAAGACTCAGAATGCATGATTTAAACAAATTAGGTGAGAGAAATTGTTTCACATTTTCTAAGTGCTTGACACAAAATATGGGTGGGGGTGTATTTTCCCACATAGCTTCTAAAATGAAATCCCCAAGCAGTATAAACTGCAGATAATTGCTGCACTACTAAGGATACATAAAAAGCTCACTAAATATTAGATACTGGAGTATATTTGATTTGGTATGTCTAGATTGCTCCTAATTGAAGGAAATATTAAAACAAGGTTTTTATGACTCTCACATGGCTTGGCTATATATTTTTTCTCAATCTTTGTCTTTCTTAAGGTTATACTCCAAGCCACTATTCTATTGTACTTATAGTTCTTATATAATAATGAGGTACTTTAAAAAATATTTTTCTTAAAAAAAAAACAACACTCCCCAAAATACTGTACTGTTTTTATTTTAACTTCTGAAACATTCTTATTTGTGCCTTTGTCATCTAACTTTTAACTTTTATGGACTTTAAACTTTTCTAAGTGCTATGTGATCTCTTCTTTGCTGGCTTCGTCATAAAGTGGTTTCTTGTTCCTTAGTCACTTCTTGAATCAAAAGTGTTTTGCCTCATTATGCAGCATGAAATAAAGTAGGTTTAGAGTTGTTTGTATGGGAAATAACACAACAATTAATAAATAATAATACAGAAATAAACTCTGTTTAATGTACTAACAACTCTCAACTGACTTTTGCCCCACCCTATATTGTAAGAGACTGAGGACCAGGAGCGGAGTAGAAGCCTTGATTCTCTCTGAGGACAAGAGAGAATAATATGGCACAGACATCTAATAGTTCACTGAAATAGAGCTCCCCATAAATAATAATGAATTATTGCCAAGAAGTAGCTACTTAGCCAGATGACATTTCCCATTTTCCTTGCATCTAAGTGGAGCCTATGTCTAGTTTTCATAACTGGAAGGTGAAAGAAAATGAAGTGTGTCATTTTGAGTCAAGGATGTTAGGAAGCAGGTGTGACTTCTTCATGTTGTCCTTCAATCTGTTGGCTGATTAGAAAAGCCTCTGAGGACATAGGGAATGTTGGAGACGCAAGGTTGAAGGGGTATGGGTCTCTGCATCACCATGTAGAGGAAAGCTGTGCACCAACAGGAGACAATTACCTTGGCAGTCCGAGGTACAGGAGCAAACTACTGTTGTGTTAAACTATTACATTTTTAGAGCAGCTAATGTGACTTTGGCTACTACAGGTGAAATCTTGCTGTTTATTTCACTTGGAGGGGCCTTCTAATCCTGTTGTCCCGAGAAGAACCAGAGAAAAGTTGCTTTAGGATGTGCAGTGGCACCAAGGCCTTATGCGCTGGAGAAGCGTGCCCTGCCAATGGCCTCGGTGGTAACTTGTACAGAGTGCTGACTGTGAAACCCAGGACAGCCACAGCTGGGTCTTACATGGCGCATTTTCCACTGCTTTCAAAGTAGTATTTCCAAAAATGTTTCAGACAGGAGAGGGAACGTATACTCACAATTCATTTAAGAATATTCTAGATGAGGAAGAGCAATCGAACACCTCAAAGAGTAAGGTTATATTTGATTAGAAATAATATGAGAAGTAGAAATGAACTTCCAACAAAATGAAGAACAAGTGCTTGCAAGATAATTGAAGAAAAGCAGTTGAGTATCTGAAAGTATCATGGAACTTAAAAAAAATTGAAATTCTACCAAACTTAGTAAATAAGCCAAAAAAGAAAATAATCTCCCTGCTTATCATGCAGAATTAATTTTACAGAAGATCAAGTGAAATATTTCACAATATAGTGTAAAAATAGAATAAAATCCATTTAATTATAGAATTAACTCAAAAACAGTGAGAAATGTACATGGAAAGCAAAATACAAATTTTATAAAGTCCCTAAGCATCTGAGTAGCCTGTTTTGCTTAAGAAACATTCCTCACCTCAGAGTTCTTACTCTATTTTTACTGATATTTTATCTATTCCATTCACCATGTCATGGCACATGGATTATGGCATCATTGTAGATTGTTAAATATATGATAAGGAAAGTATTCTTTCAGTATTTTTTGTGAATATTTTTGGCTTTTTATTTATCATATGAATTTTAAAATTATTTGGCATTTTATTTCTGTCATCACAGAACACTGAAATTATAACACTTTTAGTTCTTTCTCTTATACATGGTTTTAAATTTTGTTTATGAAGACATTATACCTTTATTATGAATCTATTCTTCATGTTTCATTGTTTGTATGCTTTTATGAATAACATCTATATTTTCTATATGCACTAATAATTGGTTATCATTACATTAGTGAAATATTGCTTGAATGTTTATTTGAATCCAGTTACCATGTTGAAATCTCTAATTAACTCTGTTTCTTAAATCTGAAATAAAGATATTTTTATCTTTATTTCCAATAATTTTATCAGTTATGTACTCCAGAGTCTCATCTCATTGCTTAGAACTTTAAAGACAATGTTAAAAACAATAGTGGTGAAGCAAAAGTAGCCTTCTTTTTCTTTATTTGAATTGAAATGGCTTCTGGGTTTCAGTATATTTAGTGCTTGTTAAATTTTGGTTCAGTAATCTTTAAGATTAATTCTGTTGTTCTTATGTTAGAGTATCACTTAAGATGGTTGCTGAATATTATCAAATACCTTTTAGGTATTTATTGACATAATTATATTGTTTTTCTCCTCTTATTTGTTAGAGGTAGTTTTGGTATCCCAGACTCAAAGAGGGAAGAAGGCAAGAAGAATAGTACTTCATATAAAAATACAAAGATGTCCCTGTCCTTATGAAAAATTCAGCAATTAGGGGAGATGAGACTAAAGTCTTTATATCAGCACTGCCTAGGATAAAACTCAGATGAAACTATGCAGTTAAGAGAGGAAGTACAGATATGAATGAGGTCTGGACTTCACAGGAAAGACTTCTTACAGAATGACAATCCCTACAATTGGAACAAGAAATGGCAGGTTTATTCATGAAATTATGAAAGTAGACAAAACATTAAAGAACTGAAAATTATATATGTAAGAAGTGGTTAAAGTTGTTCAGCCTTTGGAAATGAAGGTTAGGGTGGTTTAAATATATGAATATGGTATAGAAGATCATTGGTCTTCTCCACTAGAGATAGATAAGAGAAATGACTAAGCTACTAAGTACAACAAAGATAATCAAGGAAAATGTTCATTGTTAGTCAGTGGATTTTTTTTTAACCAAAAAATCTGTGCTTTGTAATTCTAGAAACTTTCCTACTTTTCTGCTTGAAAGCCAGGGTGAGGAGACCTGTTCTGGAACGAAGAGATTGAATTTATGGAGTATATTCAGGAAAACAGTCCTGCTAGTTAGTGATCTGTTTACTCCTGAAACCCTTAGGTGTTGAAATCTAGAGAAAATGAGGAGATCATAATCTGTATGTAGGTTGCTAGAACCTAGAATAACATAAAAGTTCACAAATTAGAGACTTGTTTTAAAAATGGTGAAGTATAAAGTCAATCTATGTGCACTGCCTTTTTAAATTTTTTATTTATTGAGTTTTAGATAGAGAAGAGGGAGGGGGAGAGGGAGAAAAGAGAGAGAGACAGAGAGAGACAGAGACAGAGACAGAGAGAGAGAGAGAGAGAGAGAGAGAGAGAGAGAGAGAGAGAGAGAGACTGATTTGTTGTTTCACTCATTTATGTATTCATTGGTTGGTTCTTGTATGTGCCCTGACTGGAGATCCATCCCACCCATTGGCGTATTGGGACAATGCTTTAACCAACTGAGCTGCCAGACCAAAGCCTGTACTATCTTTTTATAAAACCCCACAAAAACAACAAAAAAGAAAGAAAAGTTAGTTCATATGCTATGATTTGCCATTCCTGGATACTTTATTTTGATTCATTTCTTAGATGGCTGGATTTTACCCTTGTAAAAAGAGCTCCTGATGTTTTATTGCTTGAGTTCTATCTTGCCCCCTCTGCAGTTTCTTTCCCAGATGAGTTTAACTACTTTTAATTATCAGAATTGGCATGCTACAGTTGACACACTTCTTTACACGTTAATCCCTCACTCCTCACTCCCACTCAGCCATTTTCTCTGGTGAATTGCTTGTTCTTTATGATTCAGCTGAAATATCACCTACTTTATATACCTTTCCTGACCTCCCCATATTGGTAGAGCTGTCTTTCCTTTGTTTTTCTGCTCCCCTTACACCTTCACCTTTCTGTTATCTTCCACCTATAAACAATATGCTTTTGCTTTGTTTTTTTCTTGTTTTGTTTATAACCTTGTGGTAATCTCTCCCTCCACTATCCACTCCCTCCTTCAGAAGCTTCTTTCCTCTACCACTGCCAACCTTACATAGAACATTACAAACACACACACATACACAGCAATTTATGTTTTACTGAAAATTTCCTGAGGAGACAGGAGTGAGGATTAACATCATTCACCACAAAGTGGAGACTTAATAAAAGTGGATTGGATACCTTCATTTTTCCCAAAGCAGAATGTCTCATATTTTTCTATAATATTTTCTCTTCATATGGAAGATATAAAAAGATATAAAATGTGATTTTTGTCATCCCAAGCAAGTTAGTTGCCACCCTCAGCTTACATAAACTACTCACCAGAACAAAAGCTTCCATTATTTCTAAAGCTTACACCTTTGGACCCTCATGCTTGATCTTAGGTTGCTTATCAAAGTCTTCACTCCTAAAAACTCATCTCTTTTGGGGGACAAAATGAAAGAATGCAAACACAGAATTAAACTCTTAATAGCTAGCATTTATATTTAGTTTATGTATTCCTGGTACTATAGTATACTTAAGTACTTCATATATTTATTTAAATAAAGTTTTATTTTTCCATTCCTATAAGTTTGTCTCCTATAGAAAACTGTGAGCATTTTCACAGTAATGGTGATTATTTTTTTCTGTATTTTTAATACTTAGCAAGATGGTAAGCACTTCATAATCACTTGTTTGGATGAATAAAGAATGTGTGTGTGTGAATGTAATCTAATTGGTGGTAAGAATAATCAGCTTGTCATAATTCTCTTAGTAACAATTATATTTGTTTTTTTTTTTTTTCATCTCATTGTGGTTCTCCTCTGCTAATTTATCTTTGTGGTCAGTACAGGCTGTGATTGTCACTGTATTATCCTTGGATATTGCCAGTTCTTGTGGAACTATTTAAACCAGGATTCTTTTTGTCTACACTGAAATGGCTGACACCTTCTGAAAATCCTTTTCACCACCAGTACAGGGTGATGCTGTTGGGTTGTGGGTAGGGTACAGTACACCCTGCCAACATGGACACATCGGGTGTTCCTTTTGTGCTTGGTGCATCTCTGAGGGGTTGAAGAACCCCCCTCACAGGCCAATGTGATGAGAATGCAGGCAAGACTCCTGCTCCCTACTTCACTTCTCATCAGAGGATCTCTGGGTCTGTTTTCCACATTCATCTTTCAGGTAAAATGCTGTTATACACTTGAAAACCACTGGGTAAAAATGCCTAGAAGAGTCCATAGCTCAGGTTCCTACTAGTCTTTTAAAAATATCAATATAGCCATATAAATAACATAAACAGCTCATGCAGTGTGCCTTTAACATAGGGCAGTTAAACATCTTCACCCTCAAACAAGCAAACAAACAACAGCAAGCCAAAGTCAAATGTAAGGATGAGTAGATGTTTTCTGGACTGATTAGTCACAGCACTTAATCCAGAAGGAGGTTCTTTACTCTGAGTTTGAGAGGCTTATGGCAGTCTACACAGATGTCTTGGATGAGGCAACACTACTCTTTGGGGCTTCTTCCTTCAGCTCCTTTGGTCTGTACTACACAAACACTGACTTTTCTTATTTGTGGAACCTCTAATTCATTCTCTCCTCAATAGGCCTCTTGGTCTCTTAAAAGGCTCTGAATCTTCTTTCCTGCATGTCTTCCTTCTATGACCTTTGGCCCAGGTTTCCAGTCATTAATTTCCTTGGATGGGATTGAGGACATCTTCTGGTTCATTCTGTGGACAAAGCCGATAAAGAAAACCCACCCTCATGGGTATATTCTCTACATCAAGCATTAGAATATGAGGTCCCTACTTTAGAATATAAGCTCACTGAGGTCAGGGATTTTAGTCTGTTTTATTTACAGATATATTCCTGATTCCTATAACAGTATTTGGTAATTTGTAGGCATTTAGTAAATATGGAATGAATGAATGAATGAATGAATGAAGCAAAAGTCTATGACACCATCAGATCTTTCATGCTGCCAAGATTGAATGTCTTTTTGGCTCATCTCTCTGTGTGCTATTATTTGAGCTACAAAGAATTACTCTTTTGAGAAGTATTATAGAAAACTCTTCTGTGTTCTTATTTTCATAGGTGCCATTCCTGAAGGAAAAAAAAGTTAGCATTTTTGAGCTCTGGCAAAGAGAAGTGGGGGGATAGCTACAATGCCTTCCACTCTCAAGGTCTCACAGATAAGATGGCTTACTTTTCCCTCCAATTATTAGCAGGCAGAGAGAGTCTGATGTTACCATTGTACTCTCCACACAAAGGGGAACCAGTAACATGTATTATTCCTTCCCAGCAAGCTCAATTCCTCTAAGTACAGTTGATTTGCGGACAGATTTTCCATTGTTCTATGAGGAGAGTTATCATTTGCTACACTGCTTTTAAAAGAACTCCATAACTTTTTTGACCATTTTAATTTCTAAACAGTGATAAGTGAAGATAGGAAATAAGACAACTATTCACATTAATTTCAAGTTGCCTGTTGTGTTCTCCCCCTCCTCCTGCTGGTTTTCTATTTAGTGGAACCAAAAGATATTGGATTCATTTTGATGACCAGGCTAAATCTACCTGTTTTATGATCATGCTCTTTGAGGTTTGAAGGAGGTTGGGGTTGAGTGGGGAGAAACATTTACCATGAAATTGATTTCTAAAGATGGGCAGTGAGTAAGGCTGATGTCAGGATGCTGAGAAATAAAAAAGAAAAACATTTTGTGTTGTCTTTATGTCTGTAATCAAATATCTTGCATAGCTTATGGTACAATAAAGGTGCCATGAAAATCACCAGAATGACTCTGATGTCAGTATTTTCCATGTCTCTCTCAACCCCAATTTTGAATCTCATGAAATTTAATTGCATAGAAAATGTATTTTTCACACTATCTATAAATCCTAGTTCCTTTTATTGTTCTTCCTTTTTTATTTCTTAGTTAAATAAAACAGGAGAGGTAAAAATGACACAAATTCTGCCATTGCAAAAGATGGAACTATAAGATCCAGTGTTGCCTTTCATAATTTATCTGCCTTCTGTCCATTCATACTTATACTTGTTTTTTTCTGTTTTAAAAAGGCATTACTAAATAAAGGAAGATATCCTGTCTTGTGTATATGCTTCAGATTACAACTATTGTAAGTGGTTTGGGTTGGAATTTTCTCTTTGTAGACAGAAGTCTTTCAAGCCTGATTTATATTTCTTTCAGATTGCAGTTTGGGGGCACACCCCTTAACGAACATTGACAACACTCCTTACATCAGCTAGTTTCCCAGAATATGCTTACAACCAATCCCGATTTACATAGGCATTAAAAAAAAATGGGTTTCTAGCTTACAACCTGAAATATACATCAATGGATTACACTAACAAATTACCATTTCTATAAGAAAGAATGCTCTGGAGACAGTGACTCACACGGTACATTGTAAAATCATGAATTTTAGCAGTTTTGTTTTCTGTGATTTACATTAAAATAGCTAAGAAAGAGTGCATGTTTGGAAAGCTATTTCTTAATGATCTGTTAGACACATCCCAGACTGGTTTAATGTTTTTCACATGTGGTTCAACTAAACCTACAAGGTTTGATGACACACTATTCTGAATTTAAACGAGTGTCTCTAATTTAGTATTATTTTCCACATTATGGTTTAGGAAAAAGAGCAGGCTAAATAAGTGTCTTGAGGAAGGCTATGTAAAATAAGCAACATGGTTCATGAAAAAGGGATTTAGTTCAAGAGAAATGGGATGAGGTTCCTTCCAGTCTTGCCTTTCTTAATTCCATCCTCTGTAGCCATCAATATAATATAAACTAACATCTTATATAATCTTATTTAATTTTAATGTAAGATAAAGCCTGACCTTTAAGACATCCCCCTCCCCTACAAATTAAATCTAGACTTCTTAACCTGGCATACATAGTTTGTGATCTAGCCCCTGCCTATCATTTAAGTCTCTGTTAACTATAGCCTGACTAGTACTTTTAGCAACCTGACTTGATATTATTTCCTCCCCCAATCTCCTCTCTTTTACCTCTTTGCTTTTGTTGTGCTAATTATTTTCACCGAGGTACCTATTTTTCTTTACAATTCTTCACTTCATTTGTGGATTATTTCAAGTCAGTTGATCTTATGTTGTCCAGAAAACAGATGTTGACTATAGATGCAATTATAGGGTAACTTGAGTCCTCTTCTCTATCTAAGAGTAATGGAATAACCAATAATTATGAAACAATATAACAGGCTCTTGGTAAATCCTGTATGTGTGTTATCTCATTTAACCCCTATGCAAACCTATGATGTAGGTATGTGAGGATGGGTCTTATATGATAATGACTAGAATACAGATTAAGTACTGTTTTTTCAGTAACTTTCCCTCCTATGCCTTTTTGTGCTATATATAACTGGATCCATGGGGGTAAACTGTGATTAGTTGTAAGCAATTATGTTTATTCAGTTTCCATTGCTCAAGAAAGTGTATGTGATGCAGTTGTTACTAAAA
Source organism: Anoura caudifer (assembly GCA_004027475.1). Taxonomy (NCBI): domain Eukaryota; kingdom Metazoa; phylum Chordata; class Mammalia; order Chiroptera; family Phyllostomidae; genus Anoura; species Anoura caudifer. The sequence goes on from PVKU01006529.1 coordinate 86,919, forward strand.
GATCAATATAGAAACTGTTAGCTAGGTTGATCTTACCTAGAGACATGAAATATTCTGTGTGAGAGCATTTTGCACACTGGAAAAAACATTTTTATTAATTTTCAGCTGCAAATAATAGAAGACCCAAAAGATTAAACAATAGGGAGGTTTACTATCTCAAGTCACAAAAAATACAGAAATACAACTATTCCAGGACTGGTTAACTCATTTGTTCAAAGATATCAGAGATCCAATTCTCCTTCCCCTTTCTGCCCCATTAGCATTTTGCCTTTTATCGTCAGGCCTGTCACTTCATGCTTGTGATATGGCTACCATGACTTCTAGAGAAACTTCTTACCCAATGTGTAAAGGCTAGGGGGAAGAATGGCTTCTCTTTATGCCCCCTTTAAATGCAGAGATAAATGTTCTGAGGAGACTCCCATAAAACTTCTTCTGTTCTGGTCCCATCATCCACTAGTGCATTTCCTGCCATTTTCTGAGCAGTTAGTGAAAATGGGAATTGAATGAACATGATTGGTAAGACTAATCAAGGTTCGTTCCCAGGACCTGTGAAGGGATTGAGCTACTGAGAATCATGGAGCCATCTAACGCTTGAATGAAATTGGGATTCTGGTAAGGGAAGAAGGGGCTAGAATAAGCCTTATTGAGCAGTACCTGCCATAGTACTATACTGTTGTGAGTTCTCATTTTTAATGTTACTATATCCATATTGAGGGTGTGGCAATGGTTTCAGAGAGAATCACTTTTGAGGTCACTGTAAAGCTAAGATGCTTTTTTTCAAAGGGTGATAGTATTCCTTGTTTCCTATTTTAAGTTGGGTTGTTTTACAAACAGACTCTAAAACAAATATGTGAGTGTAATAGTTTACTTGGAAGTTAGGGGAAAATGGAAAGTGACACAAAGATACCATGAATGGAAGGCAGCTTAAGGGATGTGTTATCACACAAGTCATGACTCTGGGTGACAGAAGCTTAAAGCCATGGAGGATGCTCTGGGAAATGGGGTAGAATTGGATTCAGAATCCTATGTGAGGAGTATGTGAGCTGGGGTGTATGTATCCCAGCTTTTGTCTGTTGAGAAATTTAGGAGCATGTGTGGGTGTCCCCAGGCTCCATTAATGCAGCTTTCTGCAGTTCCTGGGGATGCTCTCAGGCAGGATACAGAAACTGGAAATTAGAAGCCCTAGGAAAGTGAAGAAGCGCAAGGGTTATGGACTGATGACCAACAGCAACTGCCATCTTCCTTATGTCCATAAAAAGAGCAGCAATTTCAGAGAGCCTGCAAAACTATTTGTAATTATTGAAAGAAGGAGGCATGTTTATATTTTTTTATTTAGATCTCAAAGGGGGTTGTTTCTAAAACCTTGTGATTTGTATGGGCATTATAGCAGTTTGTTTTCCTGCATACTGCTTACATTCAGATATTGTGGAAAAACAAAAACAAAACCAAACAAACTCTGATTTTAATAGTTCTAAAAATAGATGTTTTTACCTGCAGAATTTGTTTTAATGATTATTTAGGGCAGCTTAAGAGTGGAAACCTTACATTAAAAATATTAGCTCTAATTGTTAACTGAGTATATTCCAATGTTACAGTATTGGTTTATATGATGGTATCCTGCTGCCCTCCAAGCTGATTAATAGCACTGAAATATAGTTTATCTTCACTTTTTAAGTGTATGCTTATTTTTTCATTTATTCCATACATAATAGAATGACAATTAATTATTAAATCTGAAGTAAGAGAATTGTTCAAATCAGCAGGCTATGCTTAATTTAACTCCTACAAATATCATGTTCTGTAGAAACAAATTTGCATCCCGGTAGCAAAGGCTATTGATAATAATATAACGGTCACCATGTAGATTTGTCTGGCAAGGCATATTTTCCACCAGCTTTTTTTGTTATTTTCTCTTTGTATTTTCCCAAGAATGAAAAGCAGGTAGCAAAAACAACATGAAAAGCTGTGCAAATCATTTTATTTTCCATTTGTTGTTTGGGGATAGAGAAGGTAGGGACAGAGGATATGGAAAGGTGTGGTGAGTTGAATGTTGTGTTCCAAAAAAGATATGTCATCTGAAACCTAGAAAAGTGACTTTCTTTGGAGAAAGCGTTTTTGCAAATGAATTATGTTAAGGATCTCAAGATGAGATGATTCTAGATTTTGGTTGGGGCTAAAGTCAGAGGAAGAGTTAAGACATAGGGATCCTACAAGGGAGAGGATGAACTGAAGGTGTACAGAGACTGGAATCTTGCAGCTCCAAGTCAGGGAGTGCCTGGAGCCACCAAACGCTGAGGGAAGCCAGAAAGGCTTATTTCTTAGAGCCTTCCAAGGGCACCTGTCCCTTCTCTCATCTCAATTTCAGACCTCCAGCCTCCAAAACTGTGACAAAATAAATTTCTGTTGTTTTAACCCTCAAATTTTGTGGATTGTTATAGCAGTCTTAGGAAATTAATACAGCAAGAATTTATATTAGTGATAGTAATGATGATGAAGTTGTGTGTATATATAACCTTTTATTTTTTAGCTTTTAACTTTATAATTTACATAGTTTACCAAGTACTGTCATCTGTACTCCTCAGAGCCAAGTGGTGAGCTTAATAACTCAGAATTTAAATGACCTGCCCCAGACATGGCTTTAAGTGCCAAACACAGAGCCATCAACCCACAGGAGGCCACCTCTGCGGGGGAAGCTTGAGGGGCTTACTCAGGTCTCTACAGAGTAATGAATCATGCTGGAAAGATGTATCTCCTCACCCCAGATTTTTTCTTCTAAAGCTGTCTGTATAAAAATTGTAATTTGAGTCTTTCATTAAAAGTTCCTCTCAGTATTCCACATTACAATGAGGTGTTTTTTGGTGTGTTTTGTTTTTGTTTTTGTTTTTACCATATGGTGACTTCAGTTTGTGCTCATGATAGATTCATTCCTTTGTTGAATGAACATTGACTTAGCACTTAGTAAGAGTCCAACTCTTGCTTACTGTAAAGGAAATTGGTAGTGTAACGATTTTAAGATTCACAGTTTCTAAGAAACACAGCTTTGACGTTTTATGCACAAAACCTTTTTTAACTAATACATTTAGTGTAAAATTTGTACATTATGAACTATGACCTAGTATTCTTAAGTGCATGTACTATATGATTGAGGTCATTGAGAGTCATTCAATATTCGTACAATGTTTTGTTTGGTTTGTTTGTTTGCTTGCTTTTTTTCCCCTAATGCCATTCCTCTTGGTTAAGAGAGTGAATGCTTTAGATGTGGTGACCTGTACACTTGTAGCTCAAAAATATGCCACTGGCATTTTATTAGACTGTCAGTCTCTTCACCTCTGCTTAAATTTACTGTGTACCTTGCTCAGAGTATTGAATTATTGATGTGCACTTGAAGTTTCAGTTCTGGTTGCTGTATTGGGATTAGGCTTTTGTAGCAGAGATTACTGATATGTGCTCTGAGTTTGTGGTGTCTTGCTATCTATTCAGGCTGTATGATGGAACAAAAAATGTTAAGTTGTATTTGCTGTAAAAGGCATGTAGTCACATGACTTATGATTATATATTTGTAAATTTCTTTATTTTCAAGGTTTTATTTATTTTTAGAGAGGGGAAGGGAGAGAGAAACAGAGGGAGAGAAACATCAATGTATGGTTGCCTCTTGCACACCCTCTACTGGGGACCTAGCCCACAACCCAGGCATGTGCCCTGATGGGGAATCGAACCAGTGACAGTTTGGTTCATAGGCCGGTACTCAATCCACTGAGCCACACCAGCCAGGGATATTTGTAAATTTCTTGATTATTAAGACTCTCACAAATGTATAGGAAAATATATGACTGCTGGTTTTAGGTTACAGTGGGCTAGGTGGTGAACCATTTGATCTTAGAAAAAGAAAAAGGGAATGAAAATAGGAGAAAAATAGAGGACTTCCAGCCAAGATAAAGGTGTAGGTAGATATACTTTGCCTCTTCACAGAAACAAAAGAAGGACAAAAAATTTAAAAACAGAAAATAACCAGAACTGCCAGAAAAATTGAACTGTATGGAGGTCCAACAACCAACAAATTAAAGAAAAAACATTCATCCACACTGGTAGGAGAAGGGGAGTTAGGCAGCTGGGGCAGAAAGGGCTCAAGGTGAGGTGGCAGCTGGCAGAGTGGGCAGTCCCACATTTGCCTGCAGATAAACTGGGGAGAACAACTGGGGAGTGAGACAGACCCTGTAACCCAGGGTCCCAACATGGGGAAATAAAGCCTCAAAACCTCTGACTGCAAAGACCTGTTGGGATTGAGGCAGCAGTAGAAACTCCCACCCTCACAGGAGATTTTGTTAGAGAGACCCTACAGGGTCCTAGAATGTATACCAACCCACCCAACTGGGAATCAGCATAAGAAGGGCCCACTTTGCTTTTGGGTAGCAGGGGAAGTGACTAAAAGCTAGACCAGGGCTCAGCAAGCAGCATTGTTCCTTCTTGGACCCCTCCCTCACATACAGCACCACAACTCAGGGACCTGGATTGCCCCACCCTGCGGAATACCTAAACCTCTGCCCCTTACTAGTAACAGGCACACCTTGACAAACAAACAAACAAAAAATGGCCCAAATGAAAGAACAGATACAAGCTCCAGAAAAAATACAACTAAGCAATGAAGAGATAGCCAACCTATCAGATGCAAAGTTGAAAACACAGGTAATCAGGATGCTCACAGAAATGGTTGATTATGGCTGCAAAATAGAGGAAAAAGTGAAGGCTATGCAAAGTGAAATAAAGAAAAATATTCAGGGAACCAACAGTGAAGGACATTGGGACTCAAAATAATGGTTTGGAGCAGAAGGAATAAATTAGCATTCAACCAGAACAGAATGAAGAAACAAGAATACAAAAAACTGAGGAGAGGCTTTGGAACCTTCGAGACAACTTTAAATGTTCCAACATCTTAATAATAAGGGTTCCAGAAGGAGAAAAGGAAGGGCAAGAAATTGAAAACTTATTTGAAAACATAATAAAAGAGAACTCCCCCAATCTGGCAAAGGAAATAGACTTTCAGGAAGTCCAGGAAGCTCAGAGAGTCCCAAAGAAGTTGGACCCAAGGAGGAACACACCAAGGGCACATCATCATTAAGTTACCCAAGAGTAAAGATGAGGAGAGAATCTTTAAAGCAGCGAGAGAAAAGGAGACGGTTACCTACAAAAGAGTGCCCATAAGACTATCAGCTTATTTCTCAAAAGAAACCTTACAGGCAAGAAGGAGCTGGAAAGAAGTATCTGAAGTCACAAATGGCAAGGACCTACATCCAAGATTACTCTATCCAGGAAGCTATCATTTAGAATGGAAGGACAGACAGTTCCTCCCAGATAAGGTCAAGTTAAATGAGTTCACCATCACAAAACCTTTATTATGTGAAATGTTAAAGGGACTTACTAAGAAATTGATGAAGATTAAAAACTATGAACAGTAAAATGACAAAAAAAACCTCACAACTATCAACAACGGAACCTAAAAAGCAAAAGCAAAAACAAAAGCAAACTAAGCAGACAACTAGAACAGGAACAGAATCACAGAAATGGAGATTACATGGATGGTTCTCGGCAGGGAGGGGGAGAGGAAAGAATGGGGGGAAAGGTACAAGGAATAAGAATCATAAATGGTAGGTACAAAATAGAACAGGGGAGGTTAAGAATAGTATAGGAAATGGAAGCCAAAGAACTTATATGTATGACCCATGGATATGAACTAAGGCTGGGATGCTGGTAGGATGAGGGTACAGGGCAAAGAGGAAAAAAGGAGAGAAAATAATGGGACAACTCTAATAGCATAATCAATAAAATATATTTAAAAATCTTCAAATAAAGATGTATTTTAAAAAGCTCTGAAATTACTTTATGTTTCTTTATTCTTTCAGTATTGATTTTTTGAGCACTTAGTTTGTCCTAGAGTATCAAAGTCCAAAAATAGTTAAAATAGCTCCTTTACCTTCAGGAGGCCTGAAGTTAGTTGATGGAGGGAAGATGTGGTAGAGTTTCTGATAGATAAATAAAAGATAGTTACTAAACACAGGGCCAGTGGATGAAAGAGGCAAGGAGAGAGGTTTGAGGTTTTGATTTATTATCAGAAAGAGCTGGCTCATAACCAAAAACCAACAACTACCAAAAAATAGAATGATGCCCCTTTGGGATTCAGTACTTCCTAGAAATATTTAGCAGAGAGTGAATTATTTAATCTCAGAGTACTGCCCTGTTACTTTGGAGGGTTGAAGGAACCCCTAAAACACTGTAGAATTCAAGATTAAGTCATTCTACTTTTTAATAAGTTAAGCATTTTTGTAAGGGTTACCTTCTTATCCAAAAAGAAGTTCTGTCAAAGACTTGGGCATTGCTTTGATTAGATATCTGGAAGCTGTGGCTTAATGGTCACTAGAGTCTTGAATAAATAGCAGTTAAGAAGCAAAGCAGAATTTGTTATTCACTGAGGTCTCTCCGTTGTCCTCTCATAGCTGCTGTGACTTTACCAAGGCCTAAATTTCTATAAATAGGATGGCTAGGTAATGTTCAAATAATTTATACCAACAGGTATAAGCATGAGGAACTGAATTTATGATATTGTATCCTAAAATGGTATTCTAAAATTGAATTTGTGTGAGGCTTCATTAATTTTTTACACATATCTATCTTCATAGATAGAAAGTACCCCAATATGCTGTAACATGAATATAATACAAAATAATACTGAATGTAAACTGTAATTAAAAAATATAAAAGAAAAGAAAGGAAGGTATTAAGGTTACTACTAATGTAATTAACTTTATTTATGAGCATTTTAGAACATATGGAATAATTTTAATCTGATAGAAATAACCCTCTTGGAGAGAAAAATTAGAGCTTCCAAAAATAAAAGCTGGGGCATGGCAACTTTTAGAAGTGAAATGGTTTGAACTATTTGTCATTGGGAAAATGATCTGTAGATTCACAGATATCTGACAAAGAACTTTGCTGCAGTGCTGATGACATGTGTATATGCAACATAGACTTGTGGTCATTACCCCTTAATATAAAATAATTACCTGTTACTGTTGTCATTTCTTTTTTCATTTTATCTATTTTTCTTTTTTGATTTTTAATTAGACTTATTGGGGTGACATTGGTTATTAAGATTGTATAAGTTTCAAGAGTACAGTTCTATGATACATGATCTGTATATTGCACTGTGTGCCTGCCAAAGACAATTCATCTTTTGTCACCATATATTTGGCCTCCTTTACCCTTTACTACCCCCCACCCCTCTTCCTTCCAGTAACCTCCATGTTGTCTGTGTCAATGATTTTTTTGTCTGATTGTTTTTGTGTTTGTTTTTTGTTATTTTCAGTTGTATATCTCACATATCTCCATTAACATTATTGAAACTTGACTAGCTAATAGTTTTAAACTTTTATGCCCTTATTGGGTGCAAAATAATGAAGAAAAATTCATAGCATGAACAGAAGAATATTGAATTTAGTTCCACATTATACTTGAGGGAATAGTATATGGAAACTTGAATATAGAGAATGTATGTTCTTTACAATGGTTTATTTTATAATTCTGGGTAAAGTTTATCTTCATAAATAAGTATTAAATTGGCTAAATGCAAGTTTTTCCATGGTAAAATAATATAATAATGATGATGATGATGACAGATTTTTGTGAACAAAATCTAAATTAACTGGGCTTAAACTTGACTGGTAAGTGTTTGTGTGTATGTGTGAATTAAGACACATTTCTTATACTTGTTCCACTTTTGACTGAAGGCAGATACTGTTGGAGAACAGATCTGTTTGTGAAACCTTACTGGGAACATCCAAATTGGCAAGATGACTTGATGCCCATCTGCAGTAAATCAAGATGTACATCTGACTAGGTTGGGGCTTCATGCCAACGCCTGTCTCAACATGTTCAGTTTTCAACTGAATTCTGTCAAAATTTTGAGTAAGGTAATGAATGTCACAGACATTTTGTACAACTTTCTTATGAAAGTACCTATCTGTGTGACTGTGGATCTGGTCAGAATGGGTCAGGATGTCTTCTTGGCCATGATCTTAACTTAGACTTCCTCTTACACTTGATAAGTCTTCTCCCTCCCATCCACTGCCCCATCTCATTGTACTCTGGGATTGATCATTGGAATAATGGTTCAGAAATTCTGCTTCACTGTGGAAGGAAGCTCACATGAATACTGAGTGGTTTGGGGGCATTATATGGTGCCCTGGTTTGGATTCCTCCAAAGGCAAAACCTGAGATAATGACTTGAATATGATAGTTTGCTTGATAATTTCATGAAACAGGAATGAGGGAAAGGACAGTTAAGTACCCTGAAAAAAAAAAAAAAAGATTTTAATGAGCATATTAAGGGTATGGGTAACTGGGGCTCAGTTCTACCGGGGATCTTGTGTAGAATTGCCTCAGAATTGTTTATTCTTCATTTGGCTTCCAAAATAACATTTAAAATGCATAAATGAGACAACAATACTACCTCTGTCTAGTCCCCTCGAATGGAGCCCCACTGCACTGAGAGAAAAACCCACACTGCTCTTCCCAGCCTGCAAGAGCCCAGTCACAGATGAGCCTGCTCTGGCCTGTCTCAGCCCTCACCTCTCACCTTCTACCCTTGACTCTCTCACCTCCAACCACACTGGCCTGACCTCTGTTCCAGGATTAGATTTAGCTGTTATCCTCCTTAGAATGTGAGTGTTTTCCACTCACTCCTGGGATCCTCTTCCCTCTTGTATCTTTATCTAGCTGGGTCCTTGTTATCATTCAGATGTCAGCTAAGAAGCTATCTTCTCAGACAGGCTTTTAAAACCAGTCTCCTGTCCTCATACTAGGCATCTTATTCCATGGTCCTTCTCCCTTTTCTTCGTAGCATGTGTCACAGTGTGAAAGATTTCCTCATTTATTTTTGAGCCCACATGTTTAGTATCTGTGTCCTGTACCCCAACCCAACTCCAAATATAAGTTTTGTTGAGTTAGGACTTTGTACATCTTGTTTCACTGCTGTGTTCCTAATGCCTAGAACTTCCTGGCATGTAAGTAGTACTCAGTAAATATTTGATGTATGATGGACTGACTGATGAATAGAGGAATGAATTAATGAATAAACAAATGGCTTAGATATTTACTTATTTTACCTCCTCTCAGACAAAATTTGGAAATACATAAAATCAAGACATTTCTCTGTGCAGCTCATATGACTTTTCAAAATTATCTCAGATTCACTGCGTGTAGTATTTTGAGTCAAAAATATTTTCCTTCTCAAATACCACTTTTTTCCTTTCATTTAGGGGGAGGAGAGGAAAACCTGTTTTTTAACAGAGTTTTATGCCCACCTATACAAGGGGACAACTCTTTTAGCTTTCTTAACCACATTTAGAGAATCAGACACAGAACTTTAGAAGTAGCCTCTTCTGCCACCCACACTGGACTCCTGCTTTCCCAGGGGAATGGAGGAGGTGCCAGAGTGGGGTGATGGTGGGCGATGAGAGAGTGAGGGAAGAACTTATATGAAAATGTTTTGATCACATTTAAGAGAAGGAAGGCAATATAAATTCCCTGAGTAAGTGGCAGTGGACATTCTTAAGAATTGTGCTCATTTTGCACATGTAAATATATCAGTGCTCATACCACTAAGGTATTTTATAAAATGCTTCCTCAAAAAGAGTTATATCTAAATTTCCCTAGTGAATAACTTTTTAACAAAATTTAGTAAGATGCATGTAGAACATGTAGCATGAATTCTCTTAAGATTTGGGGACTGAAATCAATGCTACTGCAGTATTAATAGGTTACTTAGTTTTCTTTTAGAAAAATAGGGAACTTGGGTCTTGTTTTGTCCTCAAATACACAGAATATAAGTTCTGATAAGGATGTGACTCACATTTTTCCCTGGTTAATGGAGTGGAGAGGCACAGTGGGGAATGCATCAGATAGAATAGCAGCTGTTACCAGTTTGGGGTGCTGAGTGAACCTGTTTCACACGTGAACATCTTGAGGGTCTTTCATCATCTGGAGACTGATTTAATATTCTTTTAAAGGTCCTGGTAACTTTTGATAACTCACAGAGAATTATGGTTTCGATTCAGTTGTCTGTAATATTGTAAATATACTTCTACATATTTTAAAAGATAAGATGTTATAGTAATGTCCTTAATTAATAACATAGCCATTTTTTAATATTTACCTGTATTTAATGAAGATGTTCAATAGACTCCTAAATTGTCAAAAGTAAATCTGGAAGACCAAAATGTTGGGACATCTTTATATTGGCTTTGTTTCCATTCAGAACATTTTCCAAATTATCATGTCTGTGAACTTGGTTCTGTTTATTACCCAGATGGTTTTTTACCACATGAGCAATTAATGTAATTGGAGACTATGAAGGGTTTATGTCAAGGAAAGAAGCAGCAGAAGCTTCAATGTGGTAACTTTACTGGCAGCCAAACATATTTTACTGTGTGCTTCCAGGCTTCCCTTTCCCTGCCTTTTTCTTTCTATTTTTATATTAAATGGAAAAGAGAGTTCACAGATGCACTCAGAAACTGGCAGGTTCTCGTACAATGTGATGTATGTCTAATTTCCATATATTTCCGTCAAGTGGAATGGCCATGGGAGCACAATTACCTTCAGTCTTGACAGGTGTAAAAAAGGCAAATTCTGCCAGTTTCTGATTGAAATGTTATCCTGACTCTTCTGAAACTGGTGTGATGGGTAACAAAAGACAGAGGCACACCTGGGTCAGGTGAAATAGCTGCCATAATCCCTTTTCCCTGTTTTGAGTTCCTGAGCAAGAAAATCCTATGTCAAGGTACATTAGCACCACCTATTATCAGCACCTTGAATGGGTTGGCAACAGACAGGGTCTTTAACTCTCATAATCATACACTTCATTCAAAAAAGGCTCAAGGAAAGAAAATCAGGCATAATCTTGAAAGAGTATATAATAAGCTCACATTTTTATTCTTTATCTAGATTTCATTTTCTTATGTGAAAATGATCTGCCATCTGTCCATTAGCCCCTTCTTACTTGACAGTGCACCATATCGTGCTTATGAATTTTGTTGGCAGAGCATGCTTTCCTACATGTAATGAATGCATTGCACAAAAAGTGTACATCAAAAATTATAAATATTATATTTTAATTATAGAATTGACCACTCTGAATAATAAACTTGTGATAAATCCTTGCTACAGTTTCATATCTCTAAATCCCAAAAAACATATTGTTCTCTCAAATTGGACATACTCTGTATATATGTTATATGAAACATATTTTTAAAGGGAAGCATTAGTTTGCATTTGGTGACATACTTTTTCATTTAGTCTGGCAAGTTCTTTCTTGACAGACTAAAATAGGATCTGATGCATAGATCCATTCTCCGCCAGGATAGTCATAGGGCTCCTCCTCTTACTTTCTTTCACCTCTCTTCAGATGTCATCATGTCAGGGAGAACTGCTCTGACCGTGTTACATCATTCTGTTACACTTGCCCTGCTATACTTTTCTCCCACCCCTTGTAATCACAAGGTTACATTATACATTTATTGTCTATCTTCCCTGAACTGAATACCATGATTTCTGGGTCTTTATTTTATTTACTATTATACCCCCAAGCCTAGGACAGCATTTGATACATATGAGGGGGGGACCCTCCAAAACCAGAATTTTTTATAAAAATTGTGTATTTATTCTTACACATTTAAACTTCATTTGCCTTCAAAGTGCTCTCCATTTGCTGCAATACCCCTGTTGAGACATTTTTCTCACTGCACAAAACAGTATTGAACTCATTGATTTTGATGCTTTTTGGTGCTTCTACCTTTTTTTCCCCCACCCCTTCCACAATGGCAAAACGCTTCCCTTTGAGAACATCCAGGATTTTTCATCCAGGATTTTTTCTTCCTAGATTTTTCATACAGGAGAACAAACCAAAAAAAAAGTGACTCGGGACAAGATCAAGTAAACAGGGAGGGTGGGGCATGTGGGTCATGCTGATTTTAGTCAAAGTCTACTGAACACTCAGCACAGTGCAGAATGTGGGCAGGTGTGCTTGTAAATCACCCATCATGAAAAGGGCAAACATGTTGAAAAAGTCTTCAAAAAAAAATTCACTGAAGCCGAAGGCAGCCTCTCACAACAGTGCGAACTGGTACACTGATACAGATGGGATCCTCGAACGCTCACCTAGCAGGGGAAGCCTATACTACAAAAGGTCCACCCTGCAGGAGATAATTTCAGTTTTGGGGGATGCCCTTATATATATAGTGTATATATATAGTGTATATATATATTTATAAATAATATATATTTATTTATTGAGTAAATGAATAAGTGAACAAATGATGGGATTGTAAGGGAATGGGGAAAAGAATGTACTACTATTTGCTTTTGGTTTATCTTTATCCTATAATATCTGTTATAATAAGAGCTATTCTATCTCTTATAATAGGGTCTGTTGTATCTAACTGCTCAATTTAAAACTTTAAAACAATATTGATAAAAGGATCCTTTAAGTCATACAATTCTGAAACTCATCTGTTGACTCAAAGCATTATCTGATCATAATAAATATATGAAGTCTGTTCAGAAGGTATCTAGACATGTACAATGGAAATACAGACATTTATTGAAGAAGATACAAGATACAAGAAACATTGTACAGCCCTGGCTGGTGTGGCTCAATGGATTGAGCATCTGCTTGTGAACTGAAAGTTTGCCAGTTTGATTCCTGGTCAGGGCACATGCCTGAGTTGTGGGCCAGGTCCCCATTTAGGGGCATGTGAGAGGGAACCATTTGATGTTTCTCTTCCTCTTTTCTTCCCGCCCTTCCCCTCTCTCTAAAAATAGAAGAAATAAAATCTTTTTAAAAAAGGAAACATTGTACATAGGACAATGATGCCTCAGTCCCTTTCAAAGTAAGCATCTTGGGACTTCACACAGTTCTCCCAATTGTCATCAGCTGCACGTCATATTTTCCTGAATCCCATTGGTGACCTAACATCTCTTCTCTTTCAAAAGTGATTTTAGTTCTGGGAAAAGCCAGAAGTCACAGGGCACCATATCTGGGTTGTAGGGAGGCTGAGTCACCTGGGTGAGTTGATGTTTCCCCAGAAATCTCTGCATGAGGTGTAATACACGAGTGGGTGCATTGTATGTTGAAGCTGTCAATCACTAGTTGCCCATAGCTGCAGCCTTCCGAATCATGTAAATAGTTTCCCTAGAGGAATGTTCTAGGTTAACACAAAATTTATGCAGATTCGTTGCTCTACTTTTTCAGTTATTTTGAACGCAAAGGACACACAGTACACGTGCTCACTCAATGGCATCTACCATCTCTACTGAGTAGTACAAGGAGGTTGTCGTTATTTACACTTGTGCATTCCAATGCACTCTCCTTGGCTGCCAGATTACATTGATGTGGTGCAAACTGTTCTCATTATGTTAACAGTGGCTGGACTTTTTCCAGGCAGACCTTATATATTTCTTGTAGGGACCTATAGGTCACAGAATAGCATGAAACTCCAAGCAAGAGAACGCAATCTGTAGGGGAGGGGGTCCTTATAGGCTCAGTTTGACTGAATTACATCATGTTTTTAAGATTTTTAATGTAATTGTTTACATTTTAGACATTCAATATACAGAACACAAAAAGCCTGGATTTTCAACCTTTGTTGAATAGTCCCAATATCTGATGTTGTTAGATTCATGTGGCCTCATGGCACCCATTAATGCAGCTGCATATGGTTGTGTTGACCACAGCCTCCCCCACTCCCTTTTGTATTTTGCTGTCCTCACCCCTGCAGTTATCTTACGAGTTATCTTACCAGTATAGGCACTGTTGTCATTTAGCATAACATCCCTGCTGTAAACAAAGCAAACCATCAGACATCATTTCATATGCTGTTTTTTAAATTTTATTGTTGAGATTGAGGTGAAAAATTTATTGAGGCTAAGGAAAATGAATGGTATATTTTTGTGTCACAGTAAACATTCTCAATATTTTGGATATTTAAAAGAAAAGAGTTTATATCAAATATCTATTCTTTTTTAAGTCAGTGTTTTGTATCTTGAGAGGGGTTTCAATATTTATAAGTGTATACATTTGTTAAAACTCAGTGAATGAACACAAGATTTTTGAATTTCATTGCATGCAAATTTTAGAAAATGGAAGCAAATATTGAAATACACTGTATACATGCAGAAGTATTACAGAGAATTTTTTCATGTCTGAAAATAATACTGAAATACTTCAAAAACAGCTGGATCAATAGGCAGAGGAATGGATAGTTGCATAGACATGTGATAAAAGAAGCATAGTATAATGATAATGGTAGAATCTAGGTGATGGGTATATAGGATTTCTTGCTATAATTCTTTAAAATGTGCTGTATGAGTGAGAAATTTCATAATATATTGTGGAAAATAACCTGCAACTAAATATGACTCCAATTTGCGTACTGTTTATATTTGGGGGAAAGATTTTTTCAAATTAAATATAAAATTTTTCATAATGAATTAATGAAGCAGGAAATTACTATAATTTTTTATTCTGCTTCTAGGATTAATTTTAAAAAAGCCTTTTATATTAAAAAAGACCCCAACAGTAATTTGGAAATGTAATTATAGAATATTTTTATCTGTAGAGAATGGGGTTGTTGCTCATCAGTTTCTTCTTCTTTCTTGTATCTATTTTCATGAGGTTAAAGGTCTCAAATAGTATTCTCTGGTTCAGATCTTTTAAACTATTTTATATGGGGTATGGATTAATTTTACCTGATTATAGTTTCAATCTGCATTGCAATATTTTGTAAGGCAAAGCCATTTAGGATTTTAATGTTTAATTCACACACATTTGTAAATAATTGATATTTGACATAATTTAAAGGTTATTTGTCTCTCACAGATTGTTCCTTCTATACATTTAGAAATATTTTTTTTAATTTTATTTTAATTGTTGTTCTTATACAGTCTTCTGTTTTCTACTCCCATCCTGTCCCTCCGCCCCAGCCCTCCCCAGCTCCCTTCCATTTCCAGACCCCCCCCTAGCTTTTGTCCATATGTCTTTCATACTTGTTGCTCTAATCCCTTCCCCTTTTCCCTGGATATTCCTATCCCTCTCCTCTCTTGTTCTCAATTTCAGTGTCTTTGGTTATATTATGCTTGTTTGTTTGTTTTTTTGATTAGGTTCCTGTTAAAGGTGAGATCATATGGTATTTGTCTCTCACCTCCTGGC
>PVKU01006530.1:0-102161 GCA_004027475.1 Anoura caudifer
CAAATATTCCCTCTAGTCTACATTAATACAATACTTTCCACAAATGACTTTATCATGCCTCATTTTCACTAAAGGTAAAGTGAGAAAGTACAGAGATAAGCAAAGAGTACTTCTGTCAGGCCATCCAATAAATATGTCAGTTTTCATCTCCTCAAGTTCATAAAGAAAACACTGTAAAGTCTCAACAAAAACAAAACACGCAGAAGCTAGATCTTAGTTCCTACATGAAAGAAACAGGAAAAAAGTGGTAGAAAGCAGGTGATAAAAAAAAAAAGAATAAAATCAACAAAACCCTATCAAGACTCATCACGAAAAAAAAAAAAGAGAGAAGCCCAAATAAATAAGTGAAAGAGGAGAGATTACACACAATAGCACAGAAATACAAAGGATCATTAAACCACATAATGAAAAATTATATGCCAATAAATTGGACAATCTAGAAGAAAGGATAAAGTTCTAGAAACATGTCACTTTCTAAGGCTAAACTAGGAACATACAAAAAAATCTGCCCTGGCTGTTATGGCTCAGTGGATTGACTGCTGGCCTGTGAATCAAAGGGTCCCTGGTTGAATTCCCAGTCTAGGACACATGCCTGGGTTGCAGGCCAGGTCCCCAATAGGGGGCGCACGAGAGGCAACCACACATTGATGTTTCTCTTTCTTTCCTTCCCCTTTCTAAAAAATAAATAAACAAAATATTTTTTAAAAAATTCTGAGTAGACCAATTACTAGCAATGAAATTGAAGCAATAATCAAAAAACTCCCAACATAATTCAATAAAAATATTTCTTTTAAATAAAAGAAATTTAAAAAAAATAAAATAAAACCTCCCAACAAATGACTAGGAGAAAATAACTTCCCCAGTGAATTCTACCATTTAAAGAAGAATTAACACCTATCCTTTTCAAACTATTCCAAAAAAGTGAAGAAAAAGAAATGTTTCCAAGCTCATTCTATGAGGCCAGCCTTTCCCTGATAACAAAACTAATGACATTGCAAAAAAGAGAGAGAGAGAATTACAGACCAATATCCATGGTGAAACATAAATTCAAAAATTCTCATCAAAATACTAGCAAACCAAATTCAACAATACCTTAAAAGGATTATACACCTCGATTAAGTGGAATTTATACCAGGGATACAAGGGTGGTTCAAAATCTGCAAAACAATTAATGTAATTTATCACATCAACAAAACCAAGGATAAAAATCATATGCCACCTGGTTGATGTGGCTTAGTTGGTTGGACATCATTCTACAAACGGACAGGTCACAGGTTCAATTACTGGTCAGGTCACATGCCTGGAATACAAGTTCAGTTCCCATTCAGGATGCACACAATAGGCAACTGATGGATGTTTTTCTCTCACATCAATATTTCTCTCCCTTTCATTCTCCTTCTTTTCCTCCTCCCTCTCTGGAATCAGTTACAGGGGAAAAAATCATATAATATTTTTGATAGTTGCAGGAAAAGGAATCTGACAAAGTTCAATATATGTTTATGATAAAAACTCTCAACAAAGTATGTATAGAAGGAACTTACCTCAACATGATAAAGGCTATATATGGAAACCACAGCTACCATCATAATCAATGGTGAAAAGCTGAAAGTTCTTCCTCTAAACTCAGGAACAAGACAAGGATGTCCACTCTCACCACTAGTATTAAATATAGCCTTACAGTCTTAGTTAGTCACAGCAATCAGACAAGAAATATAAGGCATCCAAATTGGAAAGAAAGAAGTAAAACTGTCACTATTTGCAGATGACATGATACTATACATAGAAAACCCTAAAAAAAATCAATAAACTAAAGAATTAATAAATAAATTCAGTTAAGTAGCAGGAGAAAAAATTAATATATAGAAATCCCTTGCCTTTCTGTACACTAATAAACAAATGGAAGGAGAAATTAAGAAAAATGTCATGACTTCAAGATGGCAGTGTAGGCACACATGTCTCACCTCTTCATACAACCACATCACAATTACAACCAAAATACAGAATAACCATCACGCAGAACCATCACATATGAGTTGAATGGATGGGAGTCTGACAACTAGGGAATTAAAGAAACTACCTCCATACAGACTAGTAGGAGGGGCACAGACATGGAATGGGCTGGTCCCACACTCACGTGTGGTGGATAAAAATTTGGGAGGGATAATGCAGGAGCAAGGAGTCCCAGGTCCCCACCAGGCTCCGCAGCCCAGGGTTCCAGTGCCAGGAAGACAAGTTCCTATAACTTCTGGCTGCAACAACCAGAGGGGATTGAATCGGTCCAGGAAACATCTGGAGCCCCAAGCAGTTCCTCTTAGATAATACACACAAGGACTCACCTACTCAGATTCACTCCCTCTGACCTCCAGCACTGGGGTAGCAATGTGAAAGGCATCAGTGGTATATGGGGATGAACTGAAATATCTGAATCAAGGCAAGCAGAGACCACTGTTTTGTTTTTTTTTCTAAGCCCTCCCCGCACAGAGCCACTGAGCCAGCAAGCTGGTGCAATATCTGAGACTCCATCAACCTGGCTAACACTGTTTGACCCACCTTGGAGATCTCCAGCGATGTCACCCGGCCCAATTTATGGGCCCACCCAAGCTGCTTTTCCATACAAAAAAGCTGGTCTTGGCTCATGTTTCACAACTTCCTAAATCTCAAACAGCTGGCCTCAGTGAGCCCCAGGCCCAGCGCTAGAAGCAGCCATCTCAGATTATTTTATAGCTCAGGCAGGGTGGCCCAGGGAAAAAACACAGGTGGGGGCTGACCTGGGCCTGCACCACCTGGGAAACCCCAGAGCCAGCACACCCAGTAGACAGCTACAGACCACGTTGGAGCGCCACCACTCTGCCCCAGTATAGCTGATCCTCCACAGAGGGCAGAGGTTGATGGTAAGTGGTCACAGCCAGTCCTTGCAGCTGAAAGGCCCAGGTAAATCCCTTTCATTGATATGCTACAGCAACCAAGGTATAACTACAAAAGGGTATACTCAACACACACAAAGGGTGCACCTCAAGTACATAGCTTGGGTGCTATGGGAGGCTGTGCCACTGGACCCTACAGGACACCTACTACATTAGCCCACACTACCAAGACACAGAGTCAAAGCAGCTCTACCTAATAAATACAAACATAGGGAGCCTGCCAAAAATGAAGAGACAAAGAAACATAGTCCAAATGAAATAAAGATCAAAACTCCAGAAAAAGAGCTAAATGAAATGGAGATAAGCAATCAGATGCAGAGTTTAAAACACTGGTTATAAGGATGCTCAAGGAACTTAGTGAAGACCTCAACAGCATAAAAAAGATCCAGGCAGAAATGAAGGATACACTAATTATAATAAAGAACAATTTACAGGAAAACAACAGTGGAGTGGATGAAACCAAGAATGAAATGTCTTGGAACACAAGGAAGCAAAAAACAACCAATCAGAACAACAAGAAGAAAAAAAGAGCCCAAGAAAATGAGTATAGCGTAAGCAGCCTGTGGTATAACTTCATGAGGTCTCACATTTGACTTGCATCATAGGGATGCTAGAAGAGAGAAGAGAAAGAGCAAGAAATTGGAACTCTATTTGAAAAAATAATGAAAAAAACTTCCCTAATTTGGTGAAGGAAATAGACATGCAAGTCCAGGAAGCACAGAGAGTCCCAAACAAGAAGGATGCAAAGAGGCCCATTCCAAGACACAGCATAATTAAAATGCCAAAAGTTAAAGGTAAAGAGAGAATCTTAAAAGCAGCAAGAGAAAAGAAATTAATTACCTACAGAGGAGTTCCCACAAGACTGTCAGCTGATTTCTCAAAAGAAACTTTGCAGGCTAGAAGGGATTGGCAATATTCAAAGTCCTAAAAAGCAGGGACCTATAGCCAAGATTGCTTCACCCACCAAAACTCTCATTTAGATTTGAAGGACAGATAAAGAGCTACCCAGACAAGAAAAAAACGAAAGGAGTTCATCATCAGCAAACCATTAATAAATGAAATATTAAAGGGACTTAAGAAAAAGAAGAGGATCAAAACTATGACCAATAAAAGGGCAAAAACACATCTATCAACAATTCAATCTAAAAAACAAACTAAGCAAACAAGAACAGACAGAATCAAGGATACAGAGATCATTTTGATGGTTGCCAGATGGGAGGAGGGTGTGGGGGCATGGGAGAAGAAGTGACCAGATTAAAAAGTACAAATAGGTAGTTACAGAATAGCCATGGGGATATAAAGTACAGTGTAGGAAATGGAGTAGCCAAAGAACTTATATCATGACCCATGGACATGACCAATGGTGTGGAATTGCCTGAGGGAGTGGGGGATGCTGGATGCAGGGTGGTAAAGGGGAAATATCATGACAACTAAAATAGCATAATCAATAAAATATAAATAAAAGAAAAATGTCATTTATAATTGCATAAAAAAGGATAAAATACCTAGCAATAAATTTAACCAAGGAGGTGAAAGATCTATACTCTGAAATCTATGAGTCACTGAAGAAACTGAAGAAGGCACAAATAATGAAAGAGTATATGCCATGCTCACAGACTAGAAGGAGTCATATCACTGAAATGACCACACTACCCTAAGCAATCTAAAATTCAATGCCATGCTCCCAAAATACCAATGACATTCTTCTCAGAACTAGCAATACACCATATTTTGCCATGTATAATGCACATTCTTGCCCAAATTTTTGAGGGAAACGTAAGGGTGTGCATGACACATGGATAGTACTAATTCCATATCTATATAAATGTTTTTAATTCTTTTATTAATGCTTATGCATTAAAAGTATAACTCCAGAAAGCAATAATGATATCTGTATGCAAAATAATACCTTGGAATATGATAATCAGTTTTGTTTCTAAATATACGTAAATATTAAATTGAATTAAAAAATTAAAAGAAAAGATCTTTTTCCTGAGAGTTTGGGCCAAGAAGAAGGGTGCATATTTTACATGGGAGTGCATTATACATGGCAAAATATGGTAAATAAGAGATATGTTCACAAATGTTATATTTGATACAGAGTTGATATCTAAAACATAATATGACTCAACAAAAAAAATAGATAAACAATCCAATCAAAAAGTAGGAAAAGGATATGCAGAAACATTTCTCCAAAAAAGACATATAGGAGCCAACAGACATATGAAACTATGCTCAACATCACTAAGCTTCAGGGAAATGCAAATCAAAACCCAATGAGATACTACTTCACACCAGTCAGAATGGCTATTATCAAAAAGACAACAAATAACAAGTGATGGTAAGGATGTAGAGGAAGGGATACCTTATACACAGTTGGTGGGACTGCAAATTGGTGCAGCCACTACGGAAAACCATATGGAAGTTGCTCAAAAAACTAAAAATAGAACTACCATATGACCCAGCAATCTTAACTCTGGGCATTTATCCAAAGAAAACAAAAAAACTAATTCAAAATGACATATGCACCCCTATGTTCATTGTGACATTATTTACTATATTACTATAGCCAAAAATGAAAGCAACCTCAGTGTCTATTGATATAGGAATGGATAAAGAATGTGAAATATGCATGTGTGTGTATAATGGTATGTCCAGAAAGTATACAGCCATGTAATATGAAAAATAGAGACATTTATTGAAAAAATGCAAGAAACACGGTACATAGGACAATGATGCCTCAGTCTCCTTCAAAGTAGGCACGTTGGGACTTCACACAGTTCTCCCAATCATCATCATCTCTCCCATCATATTTTCCTGAATCTTGTCTATGGTTTGACATCTCTTCCCTTTCAAAGGTGATTTTAATTTTGGTAAAAGCCAAAAGTCACAGGGTGCCATATCTGGGCTATAGGGGGGCTGAGTCACCTGAGTGATATGATGTTTCACAAAAAAACTCTGCATGAGACATGATGCATGTGCAGGTGTGTTGCCATGATAAAACTGCCAATCACCAGTTGCCCATAGCTGCAGCCTTCTGAATCTTCCGAATAGTTCCCACAGAGGAATGTTCAAGCTTAACACAAAATTTAATGCAGATTCGTTGCTCTACTCACTCAGTCACTTTGAACCTGATGGCCACACAGTACACATGCTCACTGAACAGCATCCACTGACCCCACTGACTAGTACAGTGAGGTTGTCATTGTTCATGCACGCATATTCCAGTCCACTCTCCTTGGCAGCCAGTTTACACTGATGTCACAGAAACCATTCTTGTTATATTAACAATGACTGGAATTTTTCCAGGCAGACTGTGTGTGTGTGTCTATATATACACACATGCACACACATATATGTTCAATGGAATATTATTCAGCAATAAAAAAAGATCAAAATCTTGCCATTTGTGACAATATGGATAGATATAGAAGGCATTATACTAAGTGAAATAAGACAAGTGCTGTGTGATTTCTCTTACACATGGATTCAGATAATGAACAAAACAAAAACAGGCTCATAGAAACAGAGATAAAAGTGGCAGTTGTCAGGGTCAGGGGTAGATGGATGGGTGAAAAAAGTGAAGGGGAATATAGTCAATAATATCGTGGTAAGTTCGCACAGTGACAGATGATTACTAGATTTAGTGAGGTGATCACACTGTAAGGAATATAAATGTTGATGACTGCATTGTTCACCTGAAATTAATATTGCATACCAACTCTACTGAATAAATTGTGTGAAAGTGTAGCCCAAGGGAGTTTCTATGTAGTAAGGAGTTGTGTGTTGATGGTGGTAGTGACACAAATCTGAAGAAATGATAAAATGGCATGAAACTACACATACACACAAACTGCTGAAATCTGAATCAGTTCTGTAGATTGTGCCAATCACTTCCCTGGTTTTAATGTTGCACTGCACTGACATAGGATGTTCTCACTGGGGGAAGCAGGGTGAGGGTACTCAGGTCCTCACTATACTATTTTTTCAACTTCCTGTGAAAATTTTAAAGAGTTTCCTTCTTGCTTTGTTGACTAAATTCTTTTAACTGGAGTCCTCTGAATACCCTGTGACAGGTATTTTCAGCCTATCCACTGAACACTTGAAGAAAGAGTCTCAAGTATTTCGTGGTTGTTAATAGAAGCAGTCTGAGTCAGGGTACCTGGACTCCAGTTCCACAGCCACTAATGAGCTCTTTAACTTTGGGAAAGTGCCTGACTCCTCTGTGTCTCCATTTCCTTTCTATAAATAGATAGAGCACATATTCAGCTCAAAACACAAGGCCTAGGATATCATAATTCAACAATAAATGCTAGAGGTTGTTATTATCATCATTATTAAAAGTTACCCAGTATAGAAGTGGCAGAGCTGAAATTCAAATGTAGATCTGTCTGATTCCTAAGTCTTATTTCTGATTACCATATAATACTTCCTCCTGTTTGAATGGCAAATGAAGAAATGAATGAACAGGGTTATTCAGTGTTTCAACTCCTCTCCCCCACCCCACCACACACACACACACACACACACACACACACACACACACACACACACACACACTTGCTCTCTGTGAGTCAGAAACACCTCTGTGTTAATTTCCTAGGGGTGCCATAAAAAAAGACCAGCAACTAAGTGGCTCAAAGTAAATTCTTTGGATTGGAAGTTTGAAACCAAGGTGTTAGCAGAGCCACTCACCCTCCAAGACATGTAAAGAACAATCCATCCTTACTTCTCCCAGCTTCTGGTGGTGGTCATCAATCCTTGGCTTGTAGCTAAATCACTCCAATTTCTGCCTCTGTCACCTTCAGATGACCATCTTCCTTCTGTCTCTCTCTTTCTCTCTCTCTCTCCCTCCATTTCTTATAAGGACACCAGTCAGACTAAATGAAGGGCCCACCTTACTCCAATACGACCTCATCATAACTTACATCTTAATTACAACTGTAAAGACCCTATTTCCAAAAAAGGTCACACTTGCAGGTATCAGCAGTTAGAACTTCAATACATCTTTTACGTCAGGGGAAAAGCACAATTCAGCCCACAGGGCCACCCAGATGGCTCCCAAAGCCATCTCAGACCCCATCTGCCCTCTCTTCCACTCAGCATAGAAACCTCTTGTGCTTCCTCCTCCTCCTGTTCAAGACAAGCTTTTTGTTGCCCACTGTTTATTGAAATGTGGAGAGTTTGTGGAAGTTTTCAGCACAGATGAGCATTCCTCTTCAAGACCAAGTTCAGCTTTCTAACACAAACCTCACAAGCACAGGGGGCATTGTGCCCCATTTTCATTTCAGGCTGCTTAAGTGATCATTTATGGCAGGACATAAGAATTATCACTGTTTTGAAAGAGACACTAAACTGGTGTTCCAGGTAATTATACCTCCAGGCCAAGTCATTATTTTTCAGGAGTTTTAATTATCAGGATGGGCACACTGTTGTTTATTAAATCCTTTGTATTCCATTGACAGTGTCTGAAGAAGATGAATACTATCTCTTTTCCCAGCTATGCTCAGTTTAACAAATTCGTCTCACTGTTCCTCTACCACGATCAGCTGATGAGGTCAAGAGCAGGATCTGGGACAACATGAGCACACACAGGACAATATATCCTGGTGCTCAGGACCAAGGATGCAGGCCTCAGAATTAGAGAATCCAGGTTCCAATCAGCCTCTGCACTTTCAGTTGTGACCTTAGGGCACATTGCCCCCCCTCTTCCTGAGCTTCTGGCTCTTCATCTGCTCTGTGGAGGCGACAAAAACAACCATCTCCCGTGGTCTGTCTAGAGATGAAGTGGCATGAGGACTGATGTCTCTTGAGGACTTACTCCTCAAGTTCAAAAACATTTAAAGGGAGAAATAAGATGTGGCCTCAGAGAGCTGGCTCATGTCCCATTTCCAGGAACTATGAACAAGTCATCCCCAACCCACGTGTAATCTGCGGTTCAGAAACACAACCAAACTCCTCCCCTCAAAGTGGCAGGGGACACAGACATTATTGTTAACCTTTTCATGCGCTTATTAGAGTTTGTAGTGAAATGTTTATGTGAGGGAAGCAGTGTGGTATAATGGTTGCAAGCTCAGATTCTGGCACTAGATTGTTTGGGTTCAAATCCAAACCCCATCTTTTGTTTATTTACCCTCCTGGTGACTCAGTTTTCTCATCTGTAAAATGGAAATTAGACCAATACCAACTCCATCTTGTAAATGAAATTATCATGAGTGCTAAATGAGTTAATGTATGTAAAGTAATTTAATCATTGCCTGGCTGATAGTAACCACTATACATATAAGAGTTTGTTAGATAAATAAACAAACACATGGTAAGTACTCAATAAATACCAGCTATCAATGTCTGTATATTACTATCTCAATAGTCAAAAAACTATGGCCCATAGGTACAAATCTGACCCTCTACTTGTTTGTATAAAGTTTTATTGGAACATATTCATGTCTATCATTTACATATCTTCTAAGGCTACTTTCCTGCTATGAAGGCAGAACTGAGTGATGCAGCAGATACACTATGACCAGCAGATATTTACCATCTGTCCCTTTAAGAAAATGTGTGCAGTTTGCTGGTCTATCTCCTTGACAAGACTGAGCACTTTCAGAACAAGAATTGGGCTTTGTCTTATTCACAATTTTATTCCATCTAGCACAGTCCTTTGTAGTACATGTTCTATAAACATTTGTTGAAACAATAAATAAATAACCAAAACCATAAATAAATAATTGAAACCTAGCTTTATGCATCAGGACATGAAAAATAATAGCTACCACTATTACGCACTTGCTGCAGGTTGCACGGCATGCCAAGAGCTTTGTTAAGTCATTTAACCCTCACGTCAGTCTCAGACCCAGGTACTATTACCATCTCAATTTTGGACAGGAAGAAACCGAAGTGGAGGAATGAGAAGAGTTGTGTCACTGTTCTGAGTGACACAACTGACGTGATAACACTGAAGCTCAAACCCTGGTTTTCAGGCTCAAAATCCCATGTTCATACATCACTCCTTATTTAGAAGGAGTTTAACAATTTGAAAAAAAAAAACAAAACAGAAGTTGATAAATTTCCTATGGCTGTATCCTTCAAACTGTATTTTGCATTATTTTTATTCCTGTGCTCCTATTTAACTCAGAGCTCTAGGTTTTAACTGGGCCTATGCTCCACCAGTTGCAAAGTAAAAAAATACAATCTTACCACCACTTGTCTTTTCCAACTACAATATGCAAATTGACTGGTTTGACTTCTGCTGCAGTGGGTCAGCTACCAATTATTTAACTAACTAGCTGCACTAGTTGGCCTGTTGTTTTACAGACTATCATAATAGTTACGGAGTTGGGGCAACCTAAGAGTGTGGGTGTCTGGTATTTTAGAAGTCAAAGTAGGTATTTATTCTGATGAGTACCATAGTTTAAGGACTGTTTAGTTTTCACACATACATTTAAAACTCATCCCGCCTGCAGGTAGTTTTGCCACCTGTACTGGGTCTATTTAATGCTTCTCCCAGGACTTGCTCATCCCCACCTGCCCCTCAAATCTCGCCATTTGCTCAGAAAACACTGCCTGCTGCTGCCTTCCCCTCATTCCCTAGAACCACCAGTTGGCTCAGCCTCCCCGGGTGGAAACAAACCAAATTCTGGAGTTACTCTTAGAAGAAAGTCACCAAGGAGGTCCACCTAACTGGCTTTCAACTGTGATTTGTCTAACTTGTTATTGCAGCATAACCTAGCATTATATTAGCCTGACTAAATCCATTATTACTTCACTTTCCACTCTGCTAAGAGACAATCTCTCTGACCTCAATTATTGCCATGAGGCCAACAGGAATATGCTGTGTCATGTTGAATAATTGTCCTGAGATATTAGCGTGGTGAGTGGAAACAGCCTTTTTATGTCCCAGTAACAAGCACCCTGTCTTACTTAGAGACAATCTCACCCCTTAAATTAGGTTGAGTTTCCCCAGAAGCAGGCCTGAGGCAAGGAAATAAATGAATTAGTTCATTTGCAAAACAATGGCAATGGAATGGAGAAATGAGATAGGGATGAGAAGGAAGTCAATTAAAGGTGCATTCTGGAGCAAGTTACTGCTGTAGGCGACTGGAGGTCAAGTTCATTGGAGAACTCTGGGACACAGGAGAACAAGCCTCCACTTATCCCAATCAAGTTACAGGGGAGCTGGAGCACTTACCAACTCTTCATCTGCCATTAACTGCCTCCGGGCCACTGTTCCAGCACCTTCCAGCTTCATACTCTCTCACACACACAGAGCACTTAACAAAAACCCCTCAAGGAGAGAGCCACGGGTGTGCACAGGTAGTCCCAGGTGCTGTGTATAAATCAGTGCTAAGAGTCTATGGGAGGCACAGGCCCTGTCAGCTACACCCTCTATATCCAAACTACACCACAGTCAAACTCAAACCTATGCTAACAACTTCAGAAAGTCTGTTTCACCTCCAGTGATTTTCCACACAAGGCAGGACGTATTGCATCCTCCTATTTAAAAGTATTTCAACAATTTGAATTCCATATCACAAATACAGAAAGTTGCCAGAGAGGTGACAAATCCCATCTAGCATCTACATATCACTTTAGTGCTGTTCACTTCACTTCTCAGCCTGAAGCATGCTTGATAGGTTGAAAACCCCGGTGTCCTGGCTATTCATGCAATGCCTCCTAACTAAAACCTGTGAGTCCAGATTTCCCCGCATGTGTGGCCTTCAGCAGGGCTGAGGCACCCTGAGGCACATCTGTGCCGTGGAAGCAACGGCCCTCCACTTTCTCTTTTCAGTGGTCTCTCTGAACAAGTCTCCATTTCTGTAAGGTACTGCTCAATCCTGGACATTTTCCTCACAGAGAAGTGATTAAGTCTGTCACCCTCATCATTGTAGGAGTGTCTCCTTCCCAGTAAAATGACCTAACTGCAGCTGTTCCCTCACAGGCCACTGCAATTACTTGCTGAGTCATTATAGGTTGAAAAGGCATAGCACAGATAGCTTTACCTGACTCTCCTACTTGCAAGTAAATTTAGGAAGGTTCTAGAGATGCACAGGAATTGTCATAGGCCTCCTTCAGCTTAGTGATATGTTAGATTGGAAGCTAGAGGGGGTGAGAGTTATATGGAAATATCGGCACCGACTTTAGTTTTAATGAGACAACTCTTTTATAAACTCCAGTAACTCCTTGAGCTCAGCGAACCTGCTACGGGTGGCACAGAAGTGTCTTTTTTGTTTTTCTTTTTTTACAACATGGATATTCAAGGTGACATTGAAGTGGCTTGTGTGTTTTTTACTAGAAAATTAAAACAAAAAAAATTGATTGTTTGCAAGTATAGGGGCATGTTTGATTAAGTACCAGTGATGAGAATTACCATCAATTCACAGATGCTGGGCCATCCCACATTGGGGAGCCATATGGATAACATTACTAAATGAGGCACTAATATACAACTTAATTTTGGATAAAATTATCTCATTTTTTTAATGGGGGAAACTTGTTTAATGATCTAATTATCTGCAAATAGGTCAGTTCATTTCATTGTGCCATATACAGAAAAGAAGATTCAGTGGGGAACAAGGAAGACATGATGAATAAGCCCCTACCAGGCAGAGAAGGCAGCCAAGAGTCCAAGCCACATGAACCACACTTCATTGACAGCTTTGGATTATTAAGAAAACAATTGCCAAGACATAAAATAATATTCAGAAGCTGTTGCCAGATAATATGTTGTCTTTCCAATGGTTAAAGTAGCCCACGAAAATCTTCCTTGACAAAGCCTTTCTCCTCCACTGCTGATTTACAGAGAGCATCATTCCCAGGCAGAAGCAGTTAAGTTTAATTTATGGTAAGCCCAGGCTAACCAAGGAAGTGAAGTTAGCAGATAGCTGGCATCAGAATAGATGGCTATTCATGTAAATCTTTCTTCATTTTATGAACTACCAGAAATCACAAAGAGAACCAATTTCCCAGCTGCTTATTAGTACTTTGCCCCTCTGTTGGATGGTTAAAATGACACTAACCATCCAAATCCTAAATGATCGAATGTCATGTGTTCTTGCTGTAAAAGGGACTTGAGACATCACCTAGCCCAATTCTTCGGGTTTATAATTGGGAAAAGTGATGCTAAAAATGAGCAAGTCACCATCCAAGATCACCCAGCTAGTTTGCAGCTGAGTAGTACTCAAGTCCAGAGGCCCTGTCTTTAGCTCAAGGCTCTTGCCATCACTTCCTACAGCAAAGAACTATGAATTCTGTGAGACTATGACTAAGTGCACCACACTGGGTAATCTGTAACATATTGAGCCAGATCTCAAGCCTCCTTTTTTTGGTAAATTAGGTACCTCTGGATGTTTCTTAATAATACTCAGATCACTAGGTGCTCCTGGGTACACTGAAGAAGTAACTTACTAAGCAAAGTCACTGTGAAATAAACATCCATTGATCTTTGTCTCATCACAGTAATAATACACAAGGCTCCAAGGGAGAGTCTGGCAGCCCTCCAGGAGAGGATAAGGCACTTGGATTTCACCTGTTTAAGAACAGAAGGGCCCAAATGATCTCCAAACACCTCCCCTGGTTCTAAGTTTCTATAAATTGAATTTATATATTTCAAGGTTGAATCCTAGTAGCATTCCTGCAATATAACCTTATAAAATTTTTATATTTTATCTGTCTAGCTCTTCACTAGTTACAAAGCTTGTTCACTTATATAAAGTCATTATCTTCTAATAGCCCTTCGAGGTTAGAAAGGCAGGAATAAAATGTTTTTAGGAATACTGGGAAGGCGAAACGCATAAAGGTTAAGAATGGCAAGTCAGGGAGATCTGGATTCCAAACTTATTCTCTGCTCCTCATTACCAGTGACTTGATTAACTTCTCTGAGCCTCAATTTCTTCATTAAAGTGTGCATTGCAATAGCAAGATGTGATAAGAATCATTTATTAATGAAGCAACCTAGGTTCCCTGCATCTAGATCCAGAATGCTTTCTATCCAACCACCCTACCACTAAATTGCCTTCCCCCATTAGCCATGGCTTTTATTTTCTGTATGCTGATGCTTTGACATCTGGGGTCTTGCTGACTCTGGAGAAGCTGCCCCTCCCAAGGCCAGCCCTGAGCCCATTCCCCCAAATACCTCCTTCACAGGACTCTCACACTCCAGGCTCTCAGCCACCTATTCTAATCAGCCCAGGGCCAGGCACCAGAAAACTAGGAACAGCCCCTATGCCCCAGAGCACATTGAAATTATTCAAACTATCCAATCCTCAGCCTGTTTACCCTGTCTTTCAGAAAACCACAAAAGTTTCTTACCACAATTCCTCTCTTTCCCTCTGACCCTCACTGACTCCGCTGCTTCCCTGTGTGTCCCCCTCCACCTGGAGGCATGACAGGCTGCTGTTCTTGGGAAGTATGAGTAACAAACTTTTTTCAGTCATCTGTTGGCCTCACTATACCTCAAATTTTTCTAATAATACACTGTATTTTAGGGTACCCTCACCATCTTGTACCCACCCCAGCACTGCAGGAGAGGGTCCTATAGCAGATGATCAGTGAGCAACTGGCAGTTAATTTTATGTGTCAACTTGGCTGGACCACAGTGTCCAGATATTTGGTCAAATATTATTCTGGATGTGTCTGTGAAAGAGTTTTTGAATGAAATTAACATTTAAATCAATGGACTTTGAGTTAAAGCAGATTGACCTCCATGGTATAGGTGGGCCTCATTCAATCAGTTGAAGACCACAGGAGAACAAAGACTGACCTGCCCAGAGGAAGAAGAAATTCTGCCCGAGACCAAATTGCAACTCTTCCCTGGGTTTCCAGCCTGCTACTGCCCTGCAGATTTGGGGCTTGCCTCTACAATCAGATGAGCCAATCCCTCAAAATAAATAAACAAATACACACACACCTCTTCTTGATTCTGTTTCTCTGGAAAACTCTGACTAATACAGTCATGACGAGATTCAATTTACAAAATCACATCTGCTGTGAAGAAGAATGCTCATAGCATCACTCTCCATAATAGGCAAAAACACCCCAAGTGGTCACTGACTGTGGTTTGGATAAATAAATAATAGTATACTCACTGAAATACCATAAAGAAAACAAATGAACTACAACTACACTCAACATGGACACGACTGCCAAGCACATTACTGAGAGAGTCAAACTAATCAGTGGTACCAGAAGTCAGGACCGGATCATCCTAGGAGGAGGAACTGGGTGGCAGGGACCCAAGGGCATTTCTGGAGTGCACCTGACAATGTTGTTTCTTGACCTGGGGGCTACTGACACATGTAAACCAATTAGTGACAAATTCATGGAGCTCTATGTTGATAATTTGTGTCTTCTCCTATATGTATGTGACCTTCATAAACTTTACAAAGATAGAAATATGAATAAAAATGATTTTTAAAGTAATTAATTATTCTAACTACAACCCATCTTCAAGGTTATAATAGGTATTCATATATTGGACACTCAGCAATATATAGCAAAGAATGTCAAGTTTGAAATTACCTTATATAACTGAATGTGTTGTATGTTTTCTAAACTGAATTTTGAAAAATATGCTATAGCATCAGTCTCACATCTCTGGAAACATGGAGAAAGCTCAGGCTTTCACCACAGCATATACATCAAGTGCTCTTTTATTTCCACAGGGTACAGAGTCCCACAGAGAACCTGGCAAAATAACCCTCTCAGCATCTAGGTTTTTTCAGAAAATGGAATTTCTCACTGTAATTATCTCAAGTGTCTCTGAGTAAGTTGAATAAATTAGACATGCAATCTGCACAGCACACTTCAAGAACTGCAAGTCATTCTCTGAACTTAAAAAACAGAAACCAAAAATGGCAAAGAAAAACTAGAAAACTGTTGTGTTACCTGGACAATGAGAGCAAACACTTAGATTTAAGGCTTGAGGGAAGGGAGTGGTTTGTGTGTTATCTTTTTCAGTAATTGTGTTGAGAAGTGGATTGACTCAGGAATGCTGATGGAGTTTTTGTTGGAAATAGGCCATTCAGATATCACTTGGGAAAGAGGAAAGGGGAAACATGAGCTGAGGAAACCTGTCAGTTTCCACAACTCTTTCTCCAGGCTCCAGCATCTGTAGGTCATGAGGTATGCTTAGCACATGCAGCAGCAAATGCTGGTCAGTGCCCTAGGGATAAAGTCTACAGTACTTAAACTGCTCCCCACCCAGCCCCATCCACCTGCCTTCCTGCTCCTCCAACATACACCCAGTGCTATAGCTGGTCAGCACTTCTGGGAATTATAGGAATGCACTGAGAGTCCTGACTTTCACACCTTGGGGCACCTAACGCTTTACCTGGAGAACTGCTCATCCCTCAAGACCCACTTCTCCTTCCAAAGGTTTTCCCTAACCCCCACCCCCAACCAGTCCATGAAGGGCAACCCCCAGTGCAGGCCCTCCCCATGGTGGCACCAACTGTCTGGATCCATGGTGACCTGTAATATGCGTTGGTGAGGATGTGAGGAAAGGGAACCTTTGTACATTGTTGGTGGGAAAGCAGACTGGTGCAGCCACTGTGGAAAGCAGTATGGAATTTCCTCAGAAAATTAAAAATGGTACTGCCTATGACCCAGCAATTCCACTTCCAGAAATATATCCAAAGAACCCTGAAACACTGATTGGAAAGAATATATGCACCCTATGTTCACTGAAGCATCATTTACAATAGCCAAGATTTGGAAGCAGCCCAAGTAACCCTCAGACGAATGGATTAAAAAAACTATGGTACATTTACACAGTGGAATACTATCCAGCCATAAAAAAGAAATCTTTTATTTTTTTATTGTTGTTCAAGTACAGTTGTCTCCATTTTCCCCCATGACTCCCCCCCCCCAAGCCCCAGGCATCCCCACCCTTGATCCTACCCCCCTTTGGCT
Source organism: Anoura caudifer (assembly GCA_004027475.1). Taxonomy (NCBI): domain Eukaryota; kingdom Metazoa; phylum Chordata; class Mammalia; order Chiroptera; family Phyllostomidae; genus Anoura; species Anoura caudifer. The sequence goes on from PVKU01006530.1 coordinate 16,833, forward strand.
TTGTCCATGTGTCCTTTATACATGCTCCTTGACGACCCTTCCCCCTTTTTCCCCTGTTATACCCTCGCCATTCCCCTCTGGTTACTGTCAGTTTGTTCTTTATTTCCATGTCTCTGGTTATATTTCACTTGCTAGTTTGTTTTGTTGACTAGGTTCCACTTACAGGCGAGATCATATGGTATTTGTCTTTCACCACCTGGTTTATTTCACTTAGCATAATGCTCTCCAGTTCCATCCATGCTGTTGTGAAGGGTAGGAGCTCCTTCTTTCTTTCTGCTGTGTAGTATTCCATTGTGTAAATGTACCATAGTTTTTTGATCCACTCATTTACTAATGGGCACTTAGGTTGCCTCCAGTACTTAGCTATTATAAATTGTGCTACTATGAACATTGGGGTGCATAGGTTCTTTTGAATTGGTGTTTCAGGATTCTTAGGGTAAAATCTTAGCAGTGGAATTGCCAGGTCAAAAGACAGTTCCATTTTTAAATTTTCTGAGGAAATTCCATACTGTTTTGCACAGTGGCTGCACCAATCTGCATTCCCACCAACAGTGCACTAGGATTCTCTTTTCTCCACAACCTCTCCAACACTTGTTGTTTATTGCTTTGTTCATGATAGAGATTCTGACCAGTGTGAAGTGGTATCTCATTGAGGTTTTAATTTGCATCTCTCTGATGCCTAGTGATGCTGAACCTGGCAAACCTTCATATGTCTGGGCCCTCTGTGTGTTCTCCCTGGAGAAGTTATCTGTTCAGGTTCTTTGCCCATTTTTCAATTGGGTTGTTTGTCTTTCTGGAGTGGAGTCGTGTGTGTTCTTTATGTATTTTGGAGATCAAACCCTTGTCCAAGATATTGTTGGCAAATGTATTTTCCCATATGGTTGGTTCACTTTTCATTTTTCTGAAGTATTATTTAGCCATGCAGAAGCTTTTTATTTTGATGAAATCCCATTTGCTTATTCTTTCCTTTATGTCCCTTCCTCTAGGGGATGTATCAGTAAAAATATTGCTGTGTGGGATATCTGAGATTTTCCTGCCTATGTTCTCCTCTAGGACTTTTATGGTGTTGTGACTTATATTTAAGTCTTTTATCCATCTTGAGTTTATTTTTGTATATGGTGTAAGTTGGTAGTAGAGTTTGGTGGGGGGTTTTGTTTCTTTGTTTGTTTGTTTTTGCATGTACCTGTCCATATCTCCCAACACCATTTGTTGAAGAGACTATTTTTACTTCATTTTATAAAAGAAGGAAATTTTAGTGACCAGAGGGGAGAGGAGAGGAAATTTCAGGGGAAAAGGGGAAGGGTTTACAGGAACAAGTATAAAGGACACATGGACAAAAGCTGGGGGGGGTAGAAATGGGAGGGAGGTGGGGAGGGCTGGGGCGGTGGGCTGGGATGGGAGTAAAAGAAAACTGTACTTGAACAATAAAATAAAATTTAAAAAGAAGGAAATTTTATCTTTTGCACAGCATGGGTAGACCTGGAGAGTATTATGCTAATGGAAATAAGCCAGTCAGAAAAAGACAAATGCCAATAGATTTCATTTATATGTGGAATCTAATAAACAAAATAGAAACAGACTCGTAGATACAGAGAACAGACTGCTCTCAGAAGGGAGGGGATTGGGGAGGCTCAGTGGAAAGGGTGAAGGGATTAAGAAAACAAAAACCCACCTCATAGATGTGGATAACAATAATGGTGATTGCCAAAAAGAAAGAGGAGGTAGAAGAGAGTAAAGGGGGGAAAAGTGGTGATGGAAGGAGACTTGACTTTGAGTGTTAAACACACAATACAAATATACAGGTGATGTATTATACAACTGTACACTTGAAACCTATACAGTTTTATTAACCAGTGTCACCCCAATAAATTTAATAATTTTTAAAAAAAATTTCTCTTCACTAAAAACAAAGCTCTCTCTTTCTCTTACACACACATCCCTACACCTCACCCAGCCAAAGTAACTGGAATTCAGCGGTTCCTCATTTTTCAGTCAACCACCAGTCCCAGAAACAATGCGTTCCTGCACCTGCCATGGCACGCTAAGCTACTGGGAGCTTCCCACCTTACCTACAGGCCTTTCTTCTGATTCTTTCCTGGACCAGTTTGCACAAGAAATGAAGGAACCAGCCCTAGATTCCACCTGCCAAACCTGGCTGAACTAAGAGGAGATAAAGCTCAAAACAAGCAGCTCCCTTCTGATATCTTCTTGACTACACATTCAACCCAGGATCAGAAAGCAGATCAAAGGGGACAAGATCATTAGGAACCAAACCTGAGCAAATGAGGATACTTACAGCAGATTTTAAAAAGCAACACAGTGCCCTTTTTCTAAGTATTACATCATTTCTCACAAAGCACCTTTGGAAATGGCCTCTTATGATAAAGCAGGCATCAGACAGAACACATGAAACCGAATAAAACATCAGCGCTGGGCAAGTACAGTTCATCATGCATTTTTTAAAACCCCAGTGTGCAGAGAACAGAGAACTGACTGCAATCAGCCAGACACACATATAGCCTTTCCTTAGCTGAATGAAGCCTTCATCTTTCAACTCACCTCAGAGCTTTCATATTCAAAAACCGGGCAGGAATGCAACTAAACCTGCAATGGATGCTCCAACTCCAGTTCATTCTGATGTGCCTGCTCACACCTATAAGTTCTGATTTTGAACGTGTTAGGGTCACTGCCACCTCTTGCCTCAGCCTCCACATTTACACCACTGGGACAGTATGCAATGTGGGTCTGAGGAGTCGTGGGACAAATTCAAGAACTATTCTATCAAACATGCTATGCTCCCAGCTCAAACACAATCAGAAGATTCATGAGCCTGGGCAAGTCATATAAAGTTAAGTCTCATTGTTTTCATCTATAAAAGGGATATAATTACTCTTACCCCTCATGGCTACACTGAGGAATAAATGGGAACACCTGAGTGAACCACCTCACTCAAGGCAGTACTTGGATTTTAGCAGGTGTTTCAAAAATATTAGCTCCCTGAGAATGGAAATCAAAACAGAGACCCAGAACTTCTCATTTCATTGCTGCATTTCAACACAAATGCATGCACTTAATGTGAAGAGGCAGCACTCAGATGTTGGAAAGCTAGACATTCGGTCTAGACCCAGCACACGAGATTCCGCCTCCCATACCAACCACATGGTTACTAAAACCAGACCAGATACCAGGAGGCCCATTAGTCAAAGAGAAGTCACAAGACATTGATAGGGAGGTTGGAGAAGGGCAAAGAAGCAACAGAAAACAGCAACCAAGACAACAGAATAAAAAGTGACATGATGTAAAGAAAAATTTTAAAACATTCAAGAAAAATAAGAGGAGGAAGGGAGGAGGGATGTGGGGAGATAATTCTCATTACTGCTGCTTCTATGAGTCAGCATTTTCTACCAATACGACAGATAACTCAGCTTCTTGCTCCATTTTGGTTGCACACTGGCCTATCTTTACAGCACAGGTCAAACTATGATTGAAATGAGATACACAACAGTTTATATTACACTCGGCCTTGGAAAACTTATAAGCAAGGGCAGAAACCCATGGTGCTCGCTCCAGGCAGAATGGTTAGGGGAGGTTCAGTGACACAATGTATTAAGAGTAGACACTTACTGAGGTTTGGAGAAAGAGGTACAGGGACTCAGGGCATGCTCCTGCCTTGATTTCAGTCCCCAAGAGGCAGAGACTGAGTTCTGCTTTGATGGCAGGTAGTTTATTGGAAAGATAAACCAAGAAAGCCCGATGAGGAGGTGAGAAGAGGGAGACAGGAAAGAAAACACTTATATAAGGTTGCTGAAGTCCCTGCAGGCCCTGGGAGCTCTGATTCCACCCCCCGCCCCCCAACCCCAGGACCAATAAACACAGAGCACCTTCCAGAAATGCCCCTGAAGGACGAGAGTCTAAAGCATTTACCCACTGGCTCTCCTCTCACTGGTTGAGAGCTGTCCCTTGGGGAGTTATTTCCCTAAGTTCCCAGGCTGGGGAGGTAATGCACTGGAGGAAGCCCCAGGCAGAAAGCCAACGCTGGTAAGACACTACCAGTGAGAAGCAAGATTGAGTGTTTGTGAAAGTGACTGTCACCGCGGCAGCGAAAACCAGAGGTGGGCCTGAAGTTGAAGAACAGGGCAACACAGGTGTTTGTCATGCCTCCAAAGGCAAATTGTAAGTTAAATGACTTTAACCTTGACATCTTGTTTCCATTCTCGTATTAAACATTCCCTGTCACCCTGGGCCCCACAGTGTCAATCCTTGCTATGATGTTGTATGTAACATTTTAGTTAGCTGTAACCTCCCACCCCGAACCCCAAGGCATTTACCCAGCAATGGAGTCATCTTAGATTTGGCCCTGAGGGCCCCTCAGACCAGAACTCTGAGTAGGGTGAGCAAGAAGTAATGCAAATCCAGGCCATTCCACCTCCAGAGTCCCCCACCTCCTAATAACTCCTTCCCAGCATGCAGCACCATACCAAAGGATAGACTCACAGACTTGGCACTTCAGGCAGGACAGATTTACAAGTCCTGGCCCAGGGCACAGTGACCTCTTTGCTGCTGCAGGTAGGACAGGCTTCCATGGTGACTAAGCAGGGGAAAGGCAGACAAAAGTATGCCTGAGCCTCACCTTTGCGACAGCCAAGCTGCACGTAGACTTCAGGCTGCTGAAAGAGTCCACCTTTGCCTGCTCCAAACAGCGCTTCTTTTAAGCCAATGATCTTCAGACTGTGATTTGTATCCAAATCACCTGGAACTCTAAGAAAGCTCACAGAGACCTCTGCTTGTAGAAGTAAGAAAAAGTGAAGACTCTTGGCCAGTTCCTCAGGAGTATCTTATACCCACCGAAGTTGAAGAACCTGGATCAGAGTTCCTCAAACTTTACGGAGCATTTGATTCACCTGGGGTCTTCTTCGACTCAGATTGATTCCACTGGCCTGCTGTGGGGGCTGAGAGTGTGCATTTCTCATGGGCTCTAAGGTGATGCCAACACAGCTGGTCCACAGGCCAACTTCAAGGAGTCAGGGCCTACGATGCAGAACTTAATGGCTTGAGGATGACTGTGCCAAGACTGCAGGAGCTGATTTTCCAGATACTCTTCTTCCCCGGTCTCTTGGCTCCCCCCAGTGCATGAGGCTACCAGTGACTTTCTGGGTGCAGGTACAGAAAAAGAAATTCTTGCTATATCGTTGCCTTGTTTTGGAAATTTAGTAACATTTTACTTAAACCAATATATTCAAAGTATTATAATTTTGACATGTAATCAATACAAAAGTTAGTAATGACTTTTTTACATCCTTTTTTTTTCTAGTACTAAGTCTTAGAAATCAGTGTGCATTTTACCCCTACGGCCTGTCACATTCCAAAGGGCCACATGTGGCTGGCAGCCACCGTATTGGATGACCACTGCCCTCTTATACTCTGACTTATATCACAATCTGGAAATTCTTAACCTATGAGCATCTTTTCAGGACAGAGTGCTCCTGCTTTTTGAGCCAAACACAGCATTAGACAGCATCACCCTCATCCAAAGACAGAGAAAGTGCCAAGCACCACTGAAGTTTTGTTGTTGTTGTTTTGTTTTGTTTTGTTTTGTTTTGTTTTGTTTTACTTTTACCTCTAGCTCTCCAGTGGCCACCTGGGAAGTCGGGATGACCAACTGTCCCAATTTACCTGGTCCTGTCCCAGTTTTATTATAAAAGACTCACATTTCAGGAAATGTCTCACTCCCAGGTAAACAAGGAGAGTTGGCCCCCCTTGAAAGTCTGATCCCTCACAGATCTCTCCCTGACTCCAGTGAGGACCTTGTTCTGTGGGTAGGAGAGCTCCCAGGTTCAGCCCAGGGAAGAAAATGCATTAAGTCCCCTGTCTGGAGTGAAATATCTGCACACAGGACTTACAGCACAGTCAGGCTCCAGGGCCCCTCCAGACCTCTGGGATCCCAACATTAGTATAGCCTCTCTCCCCTCTCATCTGCCCTCGTTCTGATACTGACTCAGAGCCTCAGTTTATCTCACTGGGTTTCATGGGAATTACAAGAATGTAAAAGGACCTTGAAATCTGTGAGGAGTTAAGTAAACATGTCTACTGTAATACTTATTGAGCAAGTATTACATGTCAAGCCCTGGGCTGAGAGCTTTACATTTGTCATAGGATTTAATCCTTACAACAACCCTATGAGATGGGTACTATTTATTTCCCCCATTTAACATATGAGGAAACTGATGCTCAGAGGGGTTAAGTAACTTGCCAATGGTCACATAGCTTATTAAGTCTCAGAGATGTGACTTGAACTTAGAGCTCTGACTCCAAAGTTCACCAAAACAACAAAACAGAAGAGAAAGATCTGAGAGTGGGAAAATACATAAATGGCAAGGCTAAAATCCACACTGAGAGAAAAATGTTCTGAATGTGATGCCCTTGACAAAAAAAAAAAGCAACAAAAGTGTTCAGAAGCATTTGAGACAAGAATAGATGCTGTATGTTGCTGTGTCTAATGTACACTTTTTTGCCCAAATTTTTGAAGGAAAAATAAGTATGTGCATTATACATGGGTAGTATTAATTCCATAGCTATATAAATGTTTTTGATTCTTTTATTTATGCTTATATATTAAAAGCATAACTCTAAAAAGCAACAACAATATCCATATGCAAAATAATACCCTAGAATACAATAATCAGTTTTGTTGAACTTATGAGGAACTTTGAACAAAAGCAGTGACGGCCAACAATTCAACGAAATGAAATGAAGAGTGGCATATTGTTATCTACGGATATTTGTTACATAAAATTTCTTGTACCATAACATGTTCAAAAATAAACACCAAAATTCCTTTATAATACAAAAAAAAGTATCTAAATATAAATAAATAAATAAATAAATAAATAAATAACTGAATTTAAAAATTAAAAAGAATTATTTTTTTTCCTGAAAGTTGGGGCCAAAAATGTGGGTGCACATTACACACAGCAAAATACAGTATTACCATCATCAAACAGGTTTGAAGAAAGAATTTACAGAAACCCATGAGAAACCCATAAATAGATAAACCCTATTTATCTCTATACCCCCAGCTCTTAGTAGGAGTACTTGCTAGTCCCTCTGCCTGGAACAGTCTGGCCTCTGATCTTCAGGGAGATGGAGATCTCTTATCATCCAGATCTCAGCTCAAATGTAACATTCTCCTCGAGGGCTCCTTGCTAACTTACCTAACTTCCACCTCTCATCTCAGTCACATGTCACTCTCCCCTTCTCTCCCCTGCTTCATTCTGGTTGTAATACTCATCAGAGATCTGCTACTACCTAATTATGCAGCTATCAGGTTTGTGTGTTAATTTCCTCCCCCCCCCCATAAACTCCTGAAGCAGGGACCTTCTCAGCCTTATTTATCACCATGTCCTGGGAGCCTAGAGCAGCGTCCAGCACGTGGCAGACCCTCAGACTTACACTAATTGTTGAACAAACATGGTACCCGAAAAACTGTGGAATAAATTGTCAATAAAGGGGAAAAACTTAGTTGTGATTTTTTAAATGGCCTACAATCAATGCACAAAATCAGACTTGGTATAAGCTAATTTTCTTAGTACTAATGCACCCCCATTTGCAAAGTGACCAAACCACAAGACCTGTAATGAAATCTTCCCCTCCTGGGCTGAGTTCTCACTCTGCTTACAGGCTGGGGTCTACAGATTTCAATTACCAAAACAGTCAGTATTTCAAATTCCTTGGATCTGTAGAAGTCAAAACCCAAGTCAGTCAAACAAAGTCCAAACCAAAGTTAGACACACCATCAATGATCTGGCTGTGTTTTGAATCATTTCCATAAAAAAATGGAAGAATTCCCAGCAGGAATTCCTAAAATCCAGCAATTATCTTAAGGTCCAATTAGCATTTTAAATGTCACCTGTATAAATTAAAACTGTTTACAGCTCACAATGTCATTATTTAGTGATTCATGACTTTGCCACTACTAGCCAAAACTCACTTTTGGGAAAATCCATTCTAAATGTTACCTGCTGCTTCGGGCCTGGCAAAATCTCCCTCATGACCCAAATATCTAACTTCTCTCTTTATTCATTTTGGTAATCTCAGCTTCCTTCCTTAGGACATTTCAAACATTGTGGGGTATCATACTTGGCAGAGAGACTATATGCATACTGTTCTTTTGATTATGTAAGTTACTCAACACAATCTACTGCTGGCTTCAAGAAAACAAATGAAGATTTCTGCGTAAAATTCCGTATCAGTCAAGCACCACTCACCATCATCTATCCTGTTGGTGTAAACAACACATTACTTTCCAGGGACTGGAGCATTGTATAGTGATATTTGGAGGTCAACTCCACTCCTGGCCATTTTTTACCAAAATCAGTGTTTTAAAATAGCCCCATTTTATGCATACTTTCTCTATGCCACAAGCCTTTTGCTGACTTACTTTGTTCTGCTCCAGAGTACATAGGCAGCTCATACTTCTCTGACCAAAGCCAGCTGGGATATGAAGTCACTTGAATAAAGATTCCATGCTATGCTCCACTACTTAAAGCTCTAAGTAGTGTTGCTTTTCCTCTATTTTTCTTGTTTTTTTTATTTTTATTTATTTATTTTTAGAGAGAGGGGAAGGGAAAGAGAAAGAGAGGGAGAGAAACATCAATGTGTGGTTGCCTCTCATGTACCCCACACTGGGGACGTGGCCCACAACCCAGGCATGTGCCCTGGGCTGGGAATCGAACCAGCAACCCTTTGGTTTGCAGGCCTGTGTTCAATCCACACCAGCCAGGGCTCCTCTATTTTTCATAAACAAGCCCCTTAGCCTCTGTTGGCCTCAGCCTTCTCATGCCCAACCTGCACACGGAACAAAGCAGTGTCCCTGCTCTCAGTCTAGCTGAACACTCAGACTGACAGAGGAGACAGCTGGAGGATCAGCTACAAATACTCCACCTGGTGCCATAGTGATCTTCCTCAACTTCCACTTTCCTGCATTCAACTCTCTAAAGCATAGGTCAGCAAGTTGTTTTTTTTTCTATAAAGGGCTATATAGTAAATTTTTTTGGTTCTGCTGGTCATATGTTGTCTGTCTCAACTATTCAACTCTGCCCTAGTAGCATGAACGTAGCCACAGACAATATGAAGACACAAGAGCACGGCTGTGTTCCCGTAGGACTGCTCACCTTCCCGGCCCTGTCTCCTGCCAACCTGCCCCTCCTCAACCATGCTTCAGTCATACAGACCCCTTTGTTCAGTTTCTGGAACATTCTAACTTGTTTCCTTGGGGACTTTGCATCAGCTATTTCCTTTTGTGGGCAGTTCTATTCCCAAATCAGCACATGCTTGGTCCCCTCTCTCAGTTTATAATCATAAACTCAAAGATGTTTTTATGACCACCAATCAGTTAGCCACTGTTCAACAGATAACGCTGCTTTATTTTCTCACCGTTCTCAGCATTCTCTGATGGGTAGAAGGAAGGACTCAGTTCCCACAATCATGGCTATGGATACAGACCATTGATATTTTCTCACTCTTATATGTAAAGTATAGCAAACATTTGTCTTATCTATTTATTTGGTTTCTAACTGTTTTTAATTGTCATGCAAACTTTTCTGTTATATTAATGGCTGGACTTTTTCCAGACAGACCTCATATATCCTAAGCCTGAAACACCAGTCCAAAAGAACCTATGCACCCCAATGTTCATAGCAGCACCATTTACAATAGCCAAGTGCTGGAAACATTCTAAGTGCCCATCAGTAGATGAATGGATTAAAAAACTGTGGTACATTTACACAATGGATTATTATGCAGAAGAAAGAACTTTAGTTCACATGAAATTTACCATCTTAACCACTATTTTTTTACTCTCATTTATCCTCTTACAGTTGTCCCAAATTTTCCCCCTTTGCCCTCCTCCACCCATCCCATCCCGTGCTCCCACAGTCAATCCCCACACCTTGTCCATGTCCATGGGTCATTCATACATGTTCTTTGACTAATCCCTTCCCCTTCTTTCCACCATCCAACCCCCTACTTCCCTTTGTAAGCTGTCAGTCTCTTCTATGTTTTCATGTCCCTGGGTCTATTTGCTCATTAGTTTATTTTGTCCATTAGATTCCTCTTATAAGTAAGATCATATGGTGTGTGTCTTCCACCAACTGGCTTATTTCATTCAGCATAATAGTCTCTAGTTCTAACCATGCTGTTGCAAAAGGTAGAAATTCCTTCTTTCTTTCTTCTGAGTAGTAATCCATTCTGTAAATGTACCACAGTTCTATAATCCCTTCATCCACTGATGGGCACTTAGGATGTTTCCAACACTCAGCTATTGTAAATAGTGCTGCTATGAACATACAGGTGCACAGGTTCTTCTGAATTAGTGGTTTGGGCTTCTTAGGATACATGAGGTCTGTCCAGAAAAAGTCCAGCCATTGTTAATATAACAGAAATAGTTTGCATGACATCGATGTAATCTGACAGCCAAGGAAAGCGGACTGGAATGTGCATGCATGAACATTGACAACTTCACTGTACTAATGAGTGGGGGCAGTAGACACCAATGAGTGGGCATGTGTACTGTGTAGCCCTCATATTCAAAATGACTCAGTGAGTAGAGCAAGGAATCTGCATTAAATTTTGTGTTAAGCTTGGCCATTCCTCCACAGAAACTATTCAGATGATTCAGAAGGCTGCAGCTATGGCCAGCTGGTGATTGGCAGCTTCATCACAACAATGTGCCCGCTCATGCATCACATCTTGTACAGAGTTTTTTTGTGAAACATCAAATCACCCAGATGACTCAGCCCTGCTTGTAGCCCCGATTTGGCACTCTGAGACTTCTGGCTTTTTCCAAACCTAAAGTCACCTTTGATAGGGAAGAGATTTCAGACCAGTGATGAGATTCAAGAAAATATGACAGGGCAGCTGATGGTGATTGGGAGAACTGTGTGGGGTCCCAAGGTGCCTACTTTAAAGGAGACTGAAGCAACACTGTCCTACGTACAATGTTTCTTGTGTCTTGTATCTTCTTCAAAGGATGTCTCTAATTTTCATATTACATGGCTGGATACCTTCAAACAGCCCTCATATTCCCAGCAATGGAATTGCTGGGTCAAATGGCAATATCATTTTTAGTTTTCTGAGGAAATTCCATACTGTTTTCCACAGAGGCTGTACCAGTCTACATTCCCACCAACAGTATATACTAGGGTTCCCTTTTCTCCACATCCTCACTAGCATTTGTTTGTTGATTTATTAATAATGGCCATTCTGACAGGTGTTATGTGATATCTCATTGTGGTTTAAATTTGCATCCCTCTGATGGCTAGTGATGTTGAGCATTTTTTCCATATAAGCTATGTGTATATCCTTCTTGGAGAAGTATCTCTTCAGGTCCTTTGTCCATTTTTTAATTGGATTGTTCATCTTCCTGGTGTTGAGCCATATGAGTTCTTTTTATATTTTGGAGATTAAACCCTTATCCGATGTATCACTGGCAAATATGTTCTCCCATACAATCAGTTCCCATTTCATTTTGATGACAGTTTCTTTAGCCAACCAGGTTTTTAATTTGATGTAGTCCCTTTTTTTTTTCCTTTTTTCCCTTGCCCTAGGAGATATGTCAGCAAAAATATTGCTTCGATAAATGGTGTTGGGAGAACTGGACTGATCCATGCAAAAAAAAAAAAAAAAGAAACTAGACCACCCACTTACATCATACAACAGAATAAACTCAAAATGGATAAAAGACAAATATAAGTTGTGATACCATAAAAGTCCTAGCAGAAAACAGGCAGTGAAATCTCTGATATCCCACGTAGCAATATTTTTAACCACTTTAAGTGCACATTTCACTGGGGTAAAACATATTCATACTGTTGTACAACCATCACCACCATCCATCTCCAGAATTCTTCATCCTGCAAAACCAAAACTCTGTACCCATTAAACAATTCCCCATTCTTCCCTCCTCTCCCTCCCAGGTCCTGACAACATCTTATCAATTTTTAACATTAAAACTAACCAGGCAAAAATCAGATTATGGAAATGTCAATGTATTTTGAACAAATTCAGTGCTGAGACATGATATTTTTTATCTACATTTCAGTTGTTCCTTCTCTCTCTCTCCCCTCTGTAGTATAAATTCCATGAAACCAGGAACCTCTGCTTTTTTCCTCACTGAGCTGCAAACACATTGCACAGTCCAACACAGAGCAGGGGCTCAGCAAATGTTGTTTGAGTGGGTGAACAAAGACGTGAAAGACTGGCTTTGTGGGTGGGTCAGACCTTGAGCTGGGCTCAGCAAAGGCTTTGGATACATGAAAAAAGAAAGGGAATTTCAGTTCAGAGTAACAGCAAAAAAACATAAGCTCCTAGAGGCCTGGGTAGTATCAAAACTGCATCAGTAGGGCCAGGTACCAGCAGGTAAAGAAGGAAATAAAGGAAAGAGGTGAAGGAGGAGGCAGGCAGGTAGGAGTGCAGATAGACAGGAGAGTGAGAATGTGCTGGAATTTCTGCAGAGAATATGCATTTGAGAGTGCTGGAAAGAAAGGGTTGAGGAATTAGTAGTTAGATTGTTATAGGTCTAGGTCATGTAGTCCTGTGAGCCTCTGGTTCTTGACCAGGAAATGCGTAATGCCAGCTAACGTATAAGAAAAATGTCACTTGCAGCCTTGAGAATATCAAGGGGCAGGGGGGCGGGCAGTGTCCAAGTCTTGCATCCTTCACAAAAACTTTATTTTCAAAACTTCTGCAAGAACTGAACACAAATGTTGACATTTCCATGGCAGAAACCTCATCATAATGAATCTTCTCAGAGAGGAGAGGGAGACAAAAGGTACATCTGCCAAGATGTATATAGAGAGAGTGATTGATCTTTCCTACCCAAGAAGAAAGAGTGAAAACTATCCTGTGGGGCAGGCATCCCCTCAATACCCTTCGGATCTGAGCTCCGACCTCCAGACCCTCTGTTCCTATGACCCTGGGCTTTGACCACATAGATGAGATGCTGATCTACAGCGCATGAGTTGGAGAGCTACATGTTTCTCTGCCCGGGAGCAATTCTTCACAAAAGATGTGATGCACCAACCAGCTTTGATCATGATTGCATACACCAGGCCCCTCCAGGAACCCTGACTCATTCACAAGCCATGAGGAGATTGTTTAGAAGTGGTTGAAATCTTACAGCAAATTTATACAAATGTAAGTGGGTTAGGCATAGGATTTACTGATGTAAACTGGACTTACTCATTGATTTAGATAGTGTCCTCTCATAATTGGTCCTATGCATTACATCTACCTGGCAAAATTTTTTCTGCCTTGGTTAATAAGCCTTCATTGAAAACATACTGTGTGTAGCTGATCCTGTTAGGCAATTGGGTTGGATAACTATCCATCTGAGTTCCACATTCTTGAGGAATTCACAGTTCTGTGAGGGGAAGTTAGAAGCAAAGATTTGTTAGAGGGATAGTTTTGGAAGAGAATTTAGAAGCCAGCTACAGGCATACATCAGAGGTGTTGTGAGTTCAGTTCCAGACCACCGCAGTGAAGCAAGTATAGCAATAAAATGAGTCATACTCATTTTTCTGGTGGAGGGTCTTGCCTTCAGTTTGTAAAACTTAACATCTGTGAAGCACAATAAAGCAAGGTATGCCTGTTGTCCTACCAGCCATTTTGCAAATTAAGAAACTGGCTGAGGTTAAGGTTAAGGAAACTGACACACAACTAGATTATCTGACTCATAGTGGGCCTTTAAACCCTGATTGTCATGGAGCTGCCTACTAGGAAGGAGGGGTTGGATAAAAGAAAGTCCTCTGCCTTCACTGAGCTTAAAGAACTTTTCAAGAGACTGGCCTGACCTGCAACAGTTAACACAAGAAATGAATGATGCCTGTGGTTAAGTGGAAAATTCAAAGAAGAAGTGAAAGCAGGAATAGTTAGGACAGACCTTTTGAAGGAGAGGATGCTTGATCTGGGCCTTGAAGGAAAGGGAGGTTTGCGGGAAGGAGTGAAACATGACTGTCAGAAAGGTGGCAGACAGAGCAGCAGCTGTCAAGTCTGGAAAAAGCAGGGCAGACTGGCAAACAGAGAGACTAGAGCACATGTCCCTGCAAGATCAGTTGAGTAATCCTGAGCCTTTTGCTGTGCTTCACAGCCAGTTCTTGCAGGAGTGGGAAGCCCTGATTTTAGCCTCTGCCAATTGTCATGGTGTAAATACTCCCTCCACAGCTGATACCAAAGATGGCTGAGTTTAGCAAAGGGCTCATAAATTTTCTGAAGATGTAACTATTGGCTCTTGCAAATGGATCCAGCACACCACTGCCTGGACCCTCTTTGTTTACAAGTGTTCTTCTTTCCTAGTGTTTTTATAACAGCTACCCTTTACTGAGCACTTAGAGGTCAGGGTCTATGCTAACATTTGACATGCATTAATTATCACCTTCATTCCTTACAAGAACCATATATGGTAGTTAATTTTTAGCAATTAATATTGCCATTTTGCTGGTGGGAAAATGATATTTAGAGATATTATAAAACCAAATCCTTGTCACCATAAAACTCATACTCCTAACTTTTGCACTATAGTCTTCCTCCTCTGACCACTGCTAATATTATCCTTTTCATTATTATATTGCTCTCATGTTGTTTCTTCTAATCCTCAGACTCTTATGCTCTATGCTGGAAAAAACAGAGAAATGACTTGCTAGTGGATCCATTGTTCACCTTCAAATATGAAATATAGTAAGGGAGGTTGCTTGTATTTTAAGTCCTTATATTTTAATAAAAGGTTAATAAAGTAAATATACCTGTTATTGAGAGAACACCAACATGTGACTAGATAAAATGGAAAAGAAACTTTGACTTCTAACCTTTCTTAAATTTTAGATTTCACAAAGTTTTCAGAGAGAAGTTAATAGAAATACTTGACTGCTGAATTTTATCCTCTCAACAATCCAAGTTACTCTAAATATCTTTGGTTGGATTTTCTAGAAACAGAACCTGAGATGGGCACTGTTGTATGAGAGATTTTGGAGGGAAGGAAGGGGACAGAAAACCTTGTAAAGAAGAAAGGGAGATAGAAGAAGCAGAACAGAAATGTGGTTTCAGCTGCAGTCTAGCCCCAGTCCAACCCCATAGGACGTTCCCGAGTATGAATAGCATCACTGTGCTGTCCTACCTTAAGGCAGCAGAACCAGACTGTTATATTGTATCATTGGCTGTGAAACCATAACCTCCCAGCCACTTCCCATTGAACTCGCTCCCATTGACCAAGAGAAATTCTTTACAGAAAAACACAGCTATAAGCCATTAGCAGCCAACATTCATAACAGATAAGGGACAGGTACATCAGCAGAGCAAATGGAATCTAGGCAAGGCACCAACAATGTATATTTCATCAGGTAACCAAACTAAAATCCTTAATCAAAAGAACTACACTTTCCTAAACATCCAATCACAGCAATTTGCCAACATGTCTAGATGCATGGGAAACCTTACAACCCCAATTCCTGGGTAAAGATTTCACATCGCTCACAGACTCAAATGTTTTGAATAAAACTGCTGTGAGGACTCACAGAGACACAGAATGCCTTAGGAGGGGTTGAAATTCACATTTGTCTTCATGATTCCAGGACAACAACTGCTTTAGTCATTGCAGGTCCCTGGAGATAAAGACAATATGTGGTATGGGGATGACAAACACACCCACCTGGCTCCATACTTCACTTACCAACAGCACTTTGCCTCATCACCATCCTATTCCATCGTAAAAATACTCTGGCAAAGGCCCTGGAGCCTTATTTAGAATCACCTGGGAGAACAGGTAAAAATGTGATATTAAAAATAATAACTGCCTGTGGAGACTTTAAAAAGTCAAATAAATACAATAACCAAAGTATCATGCTCCAAACATGGGGGAACTTTTTCCTAAGAGTGGGAGTTTTTGCTGGAGCAGCCCAGAAAAGTTTACAGGTGTTTTGGCAGTGCTTCCCCTAGTTGATGCCAGAAAGACCTGCCTCTACCCAGCTGCGTTCCCCATTTATTCAGGGCCCTCAGTAGCAACCTTACTCTAATTGCCTGTAGTTAGTCATTATGTCTCAGCTGCAAGACTTGGGAATGCCAAGAAGCCAACTCACCCAGAGGCCTTTTGTGTTTTAAATGATTGGACCAAAAAGGAAATTTCCTAAGGAAAGTTACCACTTAGATTTATGTGGGCCAAAGGGCTCTGGTTTGGAGACATTTCCAGGCGGTCCAACTTTGAAGTCCCTGGGGCTCACAGAAGAAACTCAGAGTAGCGGTGCACACAGAATTGAAACTTTTACAATCCCTTGCACTTATTCCTAAGCATGGCATAGTCTACAGCATAAATCGGCCAAATCAGTTAGGGGAATTCAGTTCAATTCTAAGAACATTAATTGAGCTCTGTTTCAGTGAGGGTGCTTTCAGCTGCAAATAACAGCCAAAAGAACCAATTAAAATAGGCTTTAAATAATAGGAATTAATTACCTCACATAACAAGAAGTTGGAGAGAGGCAGGTTCAGAAGTTGGTTAATCTAGCAGTTAAACAACCACAGAAATATCAGTTGGCTTTTTGAGATTCCCACGGAAATATAGTGATGATTTCAAGATGAATACCCGAGCTTCAAATAACATCCACGCACAGCAACATCCAAAGGTAGGAAGGAAGGTGGGATTTCTCCATGAGCAACTCTCTCTCTCTTTCTACAATGGGCAATCTTTTCCACAATTCTTCTCAACAGACTCTCTCTTCTATCTCTTTGGGGATAATTAGATCATATGGACATTCCTAAACCAGTAAGCCAGGAAAGAGTAATATAAGAATTATGAATGCTTTAGACCAACCTTGATTCATTGCCTAGGTCTGGGCCCCCTTTTCTGGAGTACCATGCCTCCTAAACAAGTTGAGGGCTTTGATGGTAAGGAAGAAAGGGTGAAGCAGTCAGTGGCTATTAAGTGGGCAACAAACAGTGTCTGCCCCCCGAGCACCCACCTCTATGCTCTGTAGGCAGCATACAGAGATGGGAAAGCACAGTCCCTCTTCTCAAGGAGCCCACAGGCAGACAACCATCCACTCAACAACTGCTATTATTTATTACCCTGCTCATTACAAAAACAGAATTGAAGTGGTAAGAATTGTGCCAATTTTATTTTTTAGAAATTTCTACAACAGAATTTCCCATCCCACATGCTCTTCTTACAATGGGGCTTTAACACTCCTGCTATGAAGAAGTGGCATCTACATTTGAATCGGGGTGAACTTGTGACTCTAGCTAAAGTGACACTACAAGACTCCTAAGGCTAAGCCTTAAAACTCAACACAACTGCCACCTGGTTCTCTGTGGATGTTACCTCTTGGAACCCAGCCACCATGCTGTGAGAAGTCCAAACTTCCTGTGGAGAAGCCCAGAACCAACTTGCCAGCTGTAAGAGTGAACCACCTAGGTCCTCCAGCCACAGCTGACCCACTGGAGCTGATGCCATGTGAAGGACAGATAAACTCTACTTGCCCCTAGCCAAATCATAAATTTGTGAGTAATAAAAATGATCATTGTTTTCATAAGCCACTAAGTTTCAGTGTGGTTAGGCAGCAACAGGTAATTGGATCTCAGCTAACTTTAGAACTAAAAAGAAAGAAGCTTTAAAATGGTATAAATCACCTGCCATCAGAGCACAGAGGAAGGAAAAATAAATGTTCACTGGGGAGAAGACAGAAGCCAGAGGAATCAGACACAGAGGAAGAGTCTTTAGTGCTAAGTCTCAGAGGATGAGTGTATGGTAGAAGATGGACAACTGAAGTGTAAGCTAAGCGAATGTACACTGTGGTTTTGGAAAACATGGAGCATATATGGTAGAAATCTGCTGGGTTTGACTCTTGTGGTAGATCTCACTGGTACTCATCAAGATTTCTGGTTCTCTTCTCCTTCCAGAGACACATCTTCTTAAAGTTAAATATGGCCATATGACTTGCTTTGACCAGTTAACTATTATAAGAAATGTCATGAGTCTCTTTTGGTAAAACAAAACTTTAAGAGTTGCATACAATTCTCCATTCTCCCTCCTTTTTAGAAGATTTTTTAAAATTTATTTTAGAGAAAGGAAAATGGAGGGACAAAGAGAGGGAGAGAAACATAGATCAGTTGCCTCTTTGACTTGCATCAATGGGGGGCCAGGCCCAAAACCCAGGCATGTGTCCTGACCAGGAATTGAACCAGTGACCTTTCACTTTGTGGGACAATGCCTAACCAACTGATCCACACTGGCCAGGGCAAGTCTCCATTCTCTTAACTTCAAACAATCCTAAGGGCTCATCGTGAGATGAAGATATCATAAAATGATGGAGTTCCCATCAGCCTGAGTCTCTGAGTACAATGTAGTTTGGGGGGAGTTTTTTTAAATGCTGCTTTGACTCAGTTGTGAGCCAGTGATTCTTCTAAAGCAACCAACTAAGTCCACATGCCCAACTACCTCCCTTATCAGACTCTCACACTCCAGGCCACTATACACCCACCCTAATTCCTCCAGGGCCAAGCTCCAAATGAAAGACAGCCCCTGTGCCCCAGAACCCACTGAGATTATTCAAATTAGCCAATCCTAAACCTGCAAGCCCTGCCTCACCCTTTCCTTCCCAGAGAAATCACAATAAGGATGCTTACCCACAGTTCCATTCTCTCCCTCCTGATCAACCCCAGGGCTTTCCCGTTTGGCCCTGCATGAGGTGCTGTGTTCTCCCCCAGGGAGATGTGACTATAACAAAACTCATTTTTTCCCAGTTTCTCTCTCAATCTGCATCTAGCCTCACTATATATGACTAAAGGTTTAACTTGTTAAAAACACTGAGTTACTATAATGAGCACAGGTCTCCAGTAGATCTGGGTTGGACATGTAGCTAATGCAATTAGTACAACTCAGCTGCTTTAAGCCACTGAGGTTTGAGGTTGTTCTTTACTGTAACATAATATAGTCCAGCCCAGTTGAGAACTGCCCAATCTCTATTTCCCTTCCTCTTCTGAGAGCACCTCAGATTTACATTGGAAAACTAACACTCTCTCTCTCTCTCTCTCTCTCTCTCTCTCTCTCTCTCTCTCTCTCTCTCTCTCTCTGACTCTAATGTGCTTAAAATGTGTTGACTTCACCCTTCTGGCTCCAGGAGAAAACATGTCATCCAAGCCTAGACAATAAGCATAAGTCATTTACCTTCAAAAATGCCCCAAATCTGACCACTTCTTTCCACCTCTACCACCCTGGTCCATAACAACATCATTTCAACACTGGGTGACTGCATTTGCCTCTTTTCTAGTTTCCCTGGTCTCTTCCACAGTCAATTCCCAACAGAGTGATCAGAAGGATCATTATGAAACATAATTTATGTCATGTCACTCTTCTGCTCAAAACCCTCCTAAGACCAGCCATCACACTCAGTAAAAATTAAAGTGCTTTCAGTGGCAAACAAGGTCCTGTGTGATTTGCCCACTCTTACTTCTGTTCTCTCCTCCTATTTCTTTCTCCTAACTCATTTTTTCCCACTGGCCTCCTTGCTTTTCCACAAATATGCCAGGCTTGCTCCTGCCTCAGGGCCTTTATGTAATACTAGCCATCCCCTCTGCCTGAAGTAATGTTCCCCCATACCTGTATGACCCATCCCTTCATCTCTTTCAAACCTTTGTTCAAGTGTCACCTTCCCAGTGAAGCCTCCTGTAACACTAAATTGAAAATTGCAATCTGCAGCTCTCCAATATTTTCTATCTTCCTTCATTCCTTTACTATTCACCATCACACCATCTAAAATACTATATGTTTTAATTATTTATCTTAACCCACTTAATTAGAAAAAAAACATAAAAGCAGAAATTTTTCTGTTTTACTCACTACTATATTCCCAGGGTCAAGAATACTGTTTGGCACATAATAGTTTTCATAAGTAATTATCGAATGAATGACTGAACTAATAAATGAACTAATTTAGTTCCTTAGTCATAGTTATTGATTCAAAAATGGGCATGTGATCCAAACCAGACCATGACTTAATTTCAGAGACTTTGGTGGGAATTATTAGAAATTTGTGACAGACTGACAACTGACAATCAAATGTGTGTGCCCTCCTAAAGAAGTATTCAAAAAAGAAGAAGAATTCATGTCACTCCTTCTCAAACTCTTCCAAAATATTAAATAGGAGGGGTCACTTCTAAACTCATCTTATGAGTCCAGCATTACTCTCAGGGCAAAGTCAGATGAGGGCATTATAAGAAAAGAAAATTACGGACCAATATCCCTGATGAACATAGATGCAAAGATTCTCAATAAAATGCTAGTAAGCTTAATTCAACAGGACAAATTAAAAGAACCATACACTATGAATAAGTGGGATAATCCCTGGATGGTTCAACATACAAAATCAATAAGCATGATAGACTATACTAACAGAATAAAGGATAAATATATATATGATGATCTTAATAGATGGAGAAAAAGCATATAACAAAATCCAATATTCTTTCAAAATGAAAACTTGCAACAAATTGGGTATAGAATGAATGAACTTCAACACAACAAAGGTAATACATGAGAAGCCCACAGCTAATATCATATTCAATAGTGAAGCTGAAAGCTTTTTCAAGAGCAAGACAAAGCTGCCCATTCTCACCACTGCTAGTCAGCATACTACTAGAAATCCTAGCAGGGCAATTAGGCAAGAAAAAGAAATTAAAAGTATCCAAATCAGAAAAGAAGTTAAATTGTCTCTGTTTGCAGATGACATAATTTTATGTAAAAAACCCTAAAGACTCCACACCAAAAAAATTGTTAGAACTAATAAATGCAGTAAAATTTCAAAATACAAAAATCAATATACAAAATTCTATTGTATTTCTGTACACTAACAATGAACTATCAAAAAAAGAAATTAAGAAAAATTACATTTACAATTACCTCAAAAAGAACAAAATACTTAGGAACGAATCTAAGTAAGGAGGTAAAATATCCATATAATGAAAACTATAAGATACTGGTGAATGAAATTGAAGAAGGTACACATAAATGGAAAAATATTTGGTGTCATGGTTTAGAAAAATTAATATTGTTAAAATGCCCATATAACCCAAAGCAAACTACACATTCCATGCTATCCCTATTAAAATTCCAATGACATTTTTCACAGAAATAGAAAAATCCTAAAACTTTCATGGAGCCATAAAAGACCCCAAATATCCAAAGCAACCTTAAGCAAGAAAAATAAAACTGGAAGCCTCACACTTCCTGATTTAAAACTATATTACAAAACTATAGTATTTAAAATAGTATGGTACTGGCATAAAAACAAACACATAGATCAGTAGAACAGAATAGAGAATCCAAAAATAAACCCACACATATATGGTCAACTAGTCTTTGACAAGGGTACCAAGAATACACAATGGGGAAAGAATAATTTTATCAATAAATGGGGTTGGGAAAATTGGATATCTACATACAAAAGAATAAAATTGAACCTTTATTTTAAACCATTAACAAAACTAACTTGAAATGAATTGACAACTTAAATGTAACACCTGAAAGCATAAAACTCCTAGAAGAAAATATAGGGAAAGAGCTCCTTGACATTAGTCTTGGCAAATGATATTTTTTGGATATGACACCAAAATCATGGGTAACAAAAGCAAAAATAAACAAGTGGGACAACATCAAACTAAAAAGCTTATTCACAGGAAACAATCAACAAAAAGAAAATGCAACCTAGGGAAGGGGAGACAATATTTGTAAACCATATATCTGATAAGGGTTAATATCCAACATATATAAGGAATTTATATAGCTCAATGACAAAAAAACACCAAATAACTCAATTTAAAAATGAGCACATGACCCAAATAGACATTTCCCCAAGGAAGACATGCAAATGGCCAACAGTATATGGAAAAGTGTTCAATATTGCTAGCCATCAGGGAAATGCAAATCAAAACCACAATGAGATATCACCTCACACCTGTCAGGATATCTAGTATCAAAAAGACAAAACCTAAGTGTTGACAAGAGTGTGGAGAAAAGAATCCCTTGTGCACTGTTGGTAGGAATGTAAATTGATTGGTACAGCCATTATAGAAACCAGTATGGAAGTTTCTCAAAAAACAAAAAGTAGAACTACCATAATATCCAGCAATCCGACTCTGGATATATACAAAAGAGATATGTGCATTCTCATGTTCTTTGCATCCACAATAGCCAAGACTTGGGAACAACCAATGTGTTTGTCAGTGGATGAATGGATAATGAAAATGTGATATACAAGGTCTGTCCAGAAGGTATCCAGCCATGTAATATGAAAACTAGAGAAATTTACAGAAGAAGATACAAGATACAAGAAACATTGTACATAGGACAATGATGCTTCAGTCCCCTTCAAGGTAGGCACCTTGGGGCCCCACACAGTTCTCCCAATAGTATTTGGAGAGAACTGCCAGCTGCCCTGTTGTATTTTCTTGAATCTCATCAATGGTCTGAAATTTCTTCCCTATCAAAGGTGATTTTAGTTTTGGGAAAAGTTTTGGTGCCAGAACTTTTGGTCCCAGAAGTCTCAGGGTACCAAATCTGGGCTGCAGGGGTCCTGAGTCACCTGGGTGATTTGATGTTTCACAAAAAAACTCTGCATGAGATGTGATGCATAGTAGTGGTGAACCTGCCAATCACCAGTTGCCCATAGCCACAGGTTCTGAATCATTTGAATAGTTTCCACAGAGTAATGTTCAAGCTTAATACAAAATTTGATGCAGATTTGTTGCTCTCCTTGCTCAGTCATTTTGAATGCAACGGCCACACAGTACACATGCTCACTCAGTGGTGTCTACCGCCCCTACTGACTAGTACAGTGAAGTTGTCATTGTTCATGCATGCACATTCCAGTCCATTCTCCTTGGCTGCCAGGTTATATTAACAATGGCTGGACTTTTTCAGGACAGACCTAGTATATTCAATTAAATATTATTCTGCAATTAGAAAGAGGAAACCCCATTGTTTGTGACAACATGGGTGAACTTGAAGGACATTATGCTAAATGAAATAAGCTAGACACAGAAAGACAAATAGACAAATACAGCATGATGTCATTCATATGTAGAATCTGAAAATTAAAGTCACAGAAGCAGAGAATACAATGGTAGATTCCAGGGTCTGGGGGAGTTCAGGAAACTAGGAAAGGTTGATGAAAGGGTACATACTTTCAGTTATGAGATGAATAGGTTCTGGGAATCTAACGCATAGCACGGTGACTACAACTAATAACTGTATCACGGCCCTCCCAGAAGGGACATGGCTATGTACATGAATTCCCATACAGGGGATAATCATACATGTTTTAAAGGTCAGTGTTGTTTTTACTTTGAATCCTACATAGAGATCAAGGTGGAGATAGACATAATCTTTTTTCAGAGCTTAAGACCTTTAAAGAGGCCTAACACAGCAGGGTGAGAGGAGGAGGGAGAAACCTCTTTCAATAAGAGATTGCCCAAATTACTTTACTATCACAAATACTGCTTGAAATAACTGGTTACTTAATCTACATATAAAAATCTTAATAAACCCAGATTTCTATTCTAGTGGTACATTAAAATGGAAGCTCACTACATTCTTCATTAGGGAGGTAAACACAAGGAAAATGCAAGATTACACTGAGGAGCCCTTCACAGGGCCTGCTTGGGTCCTTGAGACTCTAGACACATGGGTGAGTGCTTATTCCTTGGAAAATTTTGGTGTACGTTAGCTAATTGGAAAGATTATGAAAGCAGAATAGATGAGGGGACTAAATAAAGACAAAACCTTTTCCCAAAAATTGCTTTACATTTTATAGCATTAGACTCAAAGAGAGTAACACTCATTTTATCTTCATTTCCTATGGGACAATCCAGTTCAACCAATTATCATTAAGGTTTAACTGGGAATTCAATACATTATGCAAATGTTCCCATTTATGCACTCTCATGTCAAGGTGGTACTGAATACCCCACCTCTCTTCCACAGACATTTGAAAAGCCCTGAGAGGTGCTCTCCAGCCCAAGCCTGGTAGAATAAATCGTGCAGATCGATACAGTGCTGTTACCACAATGGCGTCCTCTCGGTGCAAAGGTGCTGCAGGAGAGAGACACTCGATCCCTTCTTTCTGAAGAAATAGAGGTGCAATTACTGGTTGTTTCTAAAGAGCTGCCTGACTTTTGGTGTCGCTTGTCAGGAACAAATATGTAAGGCAGACCAGCCAGATTCACTGCAGGATGGAGTGCTTACCATGTGCCAGGCACTGTTCAAAGGGCTTTACATTACTACTTTATTTCATATCAAATCACTAATCATCAGGGAAGGTTAAACCAAAACCACAGTATCACCTCATACCTGTGAGGATGGGCATTATCAAACAGAAATGGAAAAAACTTC
Organism: Anoura caudifer; assembly: GCA_004027475.1. Taxonomy (NCBI): domain Eukaryota; kingdom Metazoa; phylum Chordata; class Mammalia; order Chiroptera; family Phyllostomidae; genus Anoura; species Anoura caudifer. Next base: position 41,257 of record PVKU01006530.1, read on the forward strand.
CAGGCAGAGGGAAATTGTATACAAATGGCCTGTGGTGGGACAATCCATTTTGTATACCAGGGACTGAAAAAGGCCAGTGGGGCTGGAATGCAGAGACAGGAAGAAGCATTGCAACACATGGATTCTGGAGAACCACGCTTGTGAGCTCTATCCAGTCTTGGTTTCCAGTGGCTGGTCATTTACACTTAGCCCATTCCATTGTGTTACAAAACTCTTCTTCGCCTTGAGCTGGAATACTTCAGCTTCCATCTCTACGCTTCGTCCCCTGGAGCCCTGCAGAGAAAACCCACTGCTCGTTCTATTATTTCTCCAGATCACATTCCCTCTAGTTCTCCACCTCCTAAGTTTAACCTAGCCTCAGATGACAAGGATTTCCATCACTGTTACCTCTTTGGGGCACATCTTAGTTCCTCTACACTCTGCCTAATGTGTGACACTCAAGAACAAAACACTTGAGGTGGGGCCAAACTAGAGAACCTTTACTTGGCTTCTTTGGAATCTTTAGCTTCTGTTGATGTGACTTCAAGATGGCAGTTTTTTTGTTTTTTGTTCTTTGTGTTTTGTTTTTTGTCTTTTTTTTTTTTTGAAAGCTACCTCACACTGCTGACTCATAACAAGCTTGCAATCTTCTAAAAGTTTTGAATCTATTTCTTGTAGGCTGCTATTGAACCAAGTGTTCCTGCACTGGCCAGGTGGCTCAATTGGTTGGGGCAATCAACCCTTACACTGAAAGGCTGCAGGGTTCAATTCCCAGTCAGGGCACATAATTACATTGCAGGTTTGATTCCCAGTCAGGGGGTGTACAAGAGACAACCAATCATCATCATGCTTGCTCTCTCACTCTCTCTCTCTCTCTCTCTCCCTGCTCTTCCTCTCTTTCTAGGATCAATGAACATATCCTCAGGTAAGAATTAAAAAAAAAAAAAAAAAAAAAAAAAAAAAAAAGGTGTCTCTCATCCGACATGCATGTAGGCATTTATTTTTAATTTATAACTTATTTCTAGAAATGACTATCAATCTAGAAACTGAACACAAGTATACATGTACACAAAGATCCAAGGAGAAGCAGAAACATCACAGTTTCACAGTAGCTTTCTTGAGTTTAAGTGCGGGTATCTATATATACCCCTATTCAATTTTATCCTATTGCTTTAGGATTCTGCGGGATGTTTTTTTCAAATCTCTTTCTCTTCTTTGAGATGCAAGCCATTCTCAGCAATGTATCAACTGCCAATTTGCTGTGGATCCCCATTCTTACAAAGTTCCTGATTCTTTAAGTCCAAGAGCTAGGTTCCATTGCCTACTAGTTTTGTGACCTTAGATGGGTTAATGAACCTTTCAGTACCCCACTTTCTTCATTTGCATAATAGTTGCAAATAATAGTTGCATAATAGTTGTTATAAAGATTAAATAAAGAAACTGATGGAGCCCTGACTGGCATGGCTCAGTGGACTGAGTGCCAGCCCATAAACCAAGAGGTTACTAGTTTGATTCCCAGTCAGGGCACATGCCTGGGTTGTGGGCCAGGTCCCTAGTGGAGTGTGCATCAGAGGCAACCACACACTGGTATTTCTCTCCCTCTTTTTCCTCCTCCCTTTCTCTCTCTCTAAAAATAGATAAATATTATCTTTTATAAAAAAAAAATTTTTTAAAGAAACTGATGGAGTTTCTCCAGCCTTTCTTTCCCTGCTTGTTGGCTAGATGAAGAGGACTCTGAGCCCAAGGTATGGTGGGGCCCTGAACTTGTCCATGGAGAAAAGCCACTCACCAATCAGGGATGTGCATCAGACTGCTATGTGAGAGCAAAGTAAGGCAATTATATATAGGGGGTTGCTTGCCTCCACTGTCCGTTCTTCCCCAACTCTAAATGGCACTACATGCTTTTTAATTCAGAGGCAGAAGGCTAGGCTGGATTCCATCCTGACTCTGTTTGCTCTCTGATCCTCTCCTCTCCCACCCCTGCTCCCCATTCTACATGTTTTCGAGGCTCACGCTCAGCTCGCTCCTTATGCCTTTGGCCAGTGGGAGACATTGGCACAAGAATGAAAGGCAGAAGGGAGAGCAGCCAGGGTATTGCTCCCAAGCACCTCCCACAGTGCCCACATCTCCTTCTATGACTCTAGTTCATGCCAGGCAGGCCCTCAGGTGACCCCAGTCCCTGGGCTCCAGCTGCACCCTCCCTCCCTTTGTCCCTTGAGCCTAGGGATAGGCCTCCTACTACTCTCCTCTCTGGTTGCTTCACTGTCCCCTGCCTGGCATCTCAATCCTTTATCTCATATGTATCCAATTGTGTCCATGAAAGACCTTCTTCTACATAAAACATTCGAGTGATTTCTGTTTCCTTGCTAAATCAATATCTAAGAAAAGGAACCATCGCTCTTCACAACACAATTAATGAGATGTTTACTAATAATAAGCTTTGATAACTTTATACTTCATGTCAGATTCCATAAACAGAATATGCATCTCAAATAGTGAACACTCTTGGTCCCTGTGAGTTTTCAGTTGTGAAAGGTGGGAGGAGGGATGTTTGATTTCAGCCAGACACCAGGATGCATCATTTTAAAATTGCATCATTTTAAAATTCCTTTGCCTCCCCAGATCCAAATGTAATCTCGAGACACTAGAAAAGCCTCCTGATTTATCTCGTTGTTCCTACTCTTGTCTCCTCAATAATCTGTTTTCAACAAGTAGCCAGAATGAGGCTTTTAAAAATACAGATCTAATCCTGTCACTGCCCTGCCTAACCCTGCTAATGGCTTCCCATGGCACTCGGAATAAAATCCAAGAATTCACCATTGTCTGCATAGCCTCAGTCATTTGCTGCTTGCCAATCTCTCTCTGCAAATCTCCTACCTCTGCCCCTCCCTGGCCCATTCTGCTTTAGTCACATTGCTTTCTGTTCCCACTTCACTTTTGCTCATTGGTTCCCTCTGCCCCACCCCAGCCTCACCAGAACTTGGCACAGCTTTCTTCTTTTGTCATTCAAATCCAATCTAAATTACCTCCTTACCCCTTAAATCATTCATTTTCTATCATTTCAACCTGTTATTTTTCTCTTAGCACTGCTACTAACAAAAATTAGCTGGTTTATTTATTTATGTGAGAGCGTGACCAAAGCTATCTTATTCTTCCACAGTATCCCCAGCATTTAGAAAATTCAAAACACATAGATATTAACTGAATACATAATTGAATCGCCATTTCTCAGATAAGGGTACTGACACCCACTAATGTTAAGTGACATGTGAAGGGTGTCCCAGCCCAAGATCTGATGCCATACCTTCTTGGCCCCTCTGCCACGCTGGTCCAAACACACCCAGCCTCTATCCTAGACCTTCTAATGCTATTTGGCCAAGAATTTACACAGACTGAACAAGAGATTACCCCATCCTTTGTAGCGTTTTTATTTAATAATATAGCTGCCTCTTAGCATTTCACATCTCAATGAACTTTTGCCTTGTGAAAACCAAGTAAACAATTTCACTTTAAGTTTCTTTATAAATAAACTCATTGTTAAAATGTGATTTTTCCTGGTCATATTCATATAAATGAATACAAGTTTGTGTTATATATAAATGTTTAAATAATATCTCCTTCTCCCACTCTTTCACTTGCCCTAGGCAATTGGCTCTTGAACTTTTACCTGGCTGAATGATCTACTATAGTCGATCTTTGTTCTGAAATATCAGAGATATTTCCCTTGAGGCCCTGGAGGTCCTTATTTTAAGTTTGACACTAAAAATAAATAACAAAGAATCGCCCAGCTAGCTCAGGGATCCTATCAACCTCTGTTGAATCCAAGCTCACACCAAGAATCTGGAAGCTCTCAGACTATTCTTTAGGGAGAGGGGAACCTAAAAGAGGTATACCATCCCCATGCCAGCAGCCAGACAGAGAGCCGCACTGTCACATTGCATCTGCCAAAAGTGGAGAAAAAGACCTGATTATAGACTTCAAGACCAAGTGCTGCTTGTGGAACTGAACTCTGAAGACATTCCCCGGGGCAAGTAGGAAAAAATGTCTAAGGTGATCACGTTTTGCCAGACTAAAATGTAGGACACACAAGCATACGAAAGATATTTTCTTGTCTGTGTGTTTGCTTGTTTTGGTGTATACAAATGAGCATGTGTTGATTCTATGCATATAAACAAGCCTGTAAAATTTAGAATTAACCTCAAGAAGTTGAATTTTTTGGACTCCTGGGATGGATTAGTCTCAGTTATCAAACTGGAAAGAACACTTCTAACAGTATTAGCTTAAAAAAAATTATGTGTACACTGTTACATCTACCTTTAACTCAGTTCCTAAAAGAGACAAATAAAAGTTTCCATTTCTTGAATAAAAAAACTTTCAATATTTAACTTGTCTACAACTCCATTGGAAAATATTTAGGCCAAAATTCAAGATTTCCTCTGTTCTGTATGTCTAATTTTATCCTCTTTTATAAACTTAGCATATGCTAAGCTTTTGTTGCACTAACAACCCCAAAATCACAGCCTCTTAAATTGTCCAAAGTATAGTTCTTGCCTAAGGCTACACATCCACCAGCGATCTCCAGGGGGCACTGCTCCACAAAGTTATGCAGAGACTCAGGCCAACAAAGGCTCTGAGATCTAGAACATAAATCTTCCCTCTCGGTCACCCATGCAGGGGAAGAGAGGCTGGGGAATTATATATAGGTTTTTGTGCAATACCCAAGTCCAGAAGTGATGCTTTACCTTCTCTCACATTTCTTTGACCTGAATAAGATGTGTGGCCTCACCTACCTGCATGGAGGGCTGGGGAATGTAGTGAAGCAAACGCAGAATTGGGTGAGCATTATTGGCTCTGCCACACAAAATTCCAGCCCTCAAGAAGAACTGACCACTTACTTAAGAGCCCCTTAAAATCAGACAGAACTGGGTTCAGTTCCCAGCTCCTCTACTTAATTATTTGCATGACTTGTGACAGTTTATTTAATCTCTCTAAGCCACAGTTTCTTCATGTATAAAATGGAAATAATCATAATCATAATACATATGTCAACAGGTTTTTGTGAGAATTAAGTGAGCAGATTCACATACTCAGAAGAGTGTCTAATACATAGTAAGTCCTCAGTACATGGCATTTATGATGTAGAAGAGGAGATCCAATTCCACATTTCTTAAGGTACCTTCAGGAATTTATTGCCCCAGGGTTTTGTCATCTCCACATCCAGACAGAGTGCTAGTCTAGTGCCTGGCCTAGATGGTCAGAAATTTTCAATAAATGTTGACTTAGCTGCTGACCCAGCACTCCTTGATTATTCTCCGCGGTAAGCCTTAGCTATCACTGTCGCTGTTTCATATCCTGCTCCTGTCCATCTGCCTCTTCGGCACTGTTCACCCTTGAAGCCTACCTCCACCACACGGCTCTGTCAGGTCACAGCAGCCTGAGAGCATCATCTCTCTTCCACAGAATTTCTACTCTCATCGTCAGTAATTACACTGACCATTTGCTTATTTCAGCATTTGCTTATTTGCTTAACATTCAGCACCTTGATCTTCCAATAATACTGCCCATCTCTTATAGTAAGAGACTCCATGTTCTGTATTCTGAGCAACAATTCACACTCACAATGATAAAATACTATTACTTTGAGTATTTACAAGCCAGTTACTATAAAGATTTTCTCAAACTTTGGCATGCCTCAGGGTCAACTGGAGGGTTTGTCAGAACACAGATCACTGAGCTCTACCCCCAGAGTCTCTGACTCAGTAGCTATTTCAACAGAGCCTGAAAATTTGCATTTCTAACAGGTCCAGGTGATGCCCAGGCTGCCAGTCCTGAGGCCACACTTTGAAAGCCACTGTTACACAAGATGTTTTACATTTATTGGTAGATTTAATCTTCATAATCCTTTAAGGTAGCTAATCTTCCTCCTCAGGTGTAGTCAGTAACACTGAGGCTCACAGAGCTAAAATAACTTGACCAAGTTTTCCCTCTTGTATGTAGAAGGTGCAAGATGTGACTCGGCCTCTGCTAAACCTTTGCTCTTCACTACTAGGATGACTGTGTATATTGATTAAGTCATGACATACAACAGTTCATTACTTATTAATATAAAAGGTCCCCTTTCCCTTTGCATTAAAATTTGATCAAATTCTAAAACCCTGACTCCAGGGACATTAATGTATTTGTCACTCTTAAAGGAAGTTTGTTCCAGCTCAAGACAAGAATGAATCTTTCCTAATAATTGAAGGCCTAAATCAGAAGCATAACAACAGCAAGGGATACAAGAACGATGGTGACACAAGAGCCACAGCCAACCCCCAGGGAGGCTGACATGCATAGTCCACTTTCCTCAGAGAGGCCCAAGCTGAGTCTTCCCTGCAGGACCTCCACCTTTCCTCAGTGCTTGCCTTGATGGGCCAGGTGTCATTTTTATTATTTCCTAAGGCATTCAGTGAAAAAGAAAAAGAAAATAAATGGAAGGACTACAGCACTTCCACAGAACAGCACTGGGCACGCTTAATGCCCAGAAAGTTCTAGGAAACCATGCTTCCAAGTCTTTTCCTGTGACCACACTGCCCTCTAGCGGCCACTGCTTTTCAGACAGAAGGAGAGTACGGTATCTTTGCTTTCTGCCAAGATCAAAGCTTCTCAGTTACAAAAACAGGGTGACTCAAGAATCGTGGTAGCATGACCTGAAAGATTCAGAGAGATCTGCCCGTTGAGACAATGACCTATGTGATACCACCCCTTCCATTCTCTTTCCACAAAAATCTGGAATCTTAGAGTGTGTCTATCCCTGTCCAGTCTGATTGTCAGGCCACACCTAGAATCATTTGCTCAAGTGCACATCAGAAAAAAGGAATATAAATGCATGGGACACATAAAAAAAGTTATTGTGGAGGGAAAAGAAGACTCAAAACCATGGACCATGGTTAAAGGAATGATATTTAGACAGGAAAACACTCAGGACACTCAAAGCTTCTTCAAATATGTAAAGGCTGACAGCATTTCCAAAACACTGGCCTGTAAGAGGTGAAGGGGTATTCCTTGCAGAAGGGTTCTGAGGGCAAATATATTTTATGAACTTGGGTAAAACAAAGTCCCACCAATTTCTTTAATGTAGGACTTCTCAGAACCTTTAATATGTTATATTATAGGCCTTGTGAATCTCCAAGGCGGGTTAAGGTCTCCACAGTTTGCCAAACCTATTTAGTAAGAAACTCTCTTCCCCCATGAATATCTTCCACTCTGTCATAGGATACCATGTTCCTAGAACCCACACTGCGACTCATAGACACTTACAGGATTCTCGTGTTCCTACATCCAAATTTGGACAAACTTGAGAATAACTGTGCTGCTGGGCTTTGTTCTGCACAGTCTTAAGGAAGCAATAAAAATAAAATAAATTGCTATAGCACTTCACAGTTTACAAGGCACTCCCTGTACACTCTCTCATTTAATCCTCACAGTAATCCTGTGAGGTATGTCGACCAGCAACCCTGTTATTTAAAATTAACATATCTAAGCCTCCAATTAAAGTCCTCTCTGAGTTTACTGCGAATTTTTCTGAACCAAAGAAAGGATGAAACTAGCAAATTCTCCATCCCTGCAAATATTTGAGCACTGTCTGAAGTCTACTTAATAGCCAAACTGCTAGCTTTTATTAAGTTCTTAACTTCCTATACTCATCTCATTTAATTCTCACAAAAATCCTACGAGGTGGAAACTATTGTTATATTCATTCCAGACAAGGAAAACAAGGCTTTAGACAGAAGGGTAGCAACACACACTAGGTCACATAGTTAGATTTACTTTAATCCTGAGCCACAGGTTAAACCACATGATCCATTTCAGGGAGCTCTAAATATCAGAGGGGGATTGGTGATGGATGAAGTTGTGATGCTCTCTGAATCTATATCGTATGCAGGTTTTCTCTGCCTGTGCCCCCACCCTTTTCCTTCCCTTTTCTCTTCCCCCACCCCTAGCCCGAAAAGCAGGCTCAGTTCCAGCAAAATACCAGCCAGAAACAAGCAGAGCTGATGTCTCTAATCATCTACCCCAAGATGGCTGGCAAAGAGTGTAGTCTCCCATACAACTCTTTTTTGTGTATAATTTATTGTGAGCAAGTTAAAGTTACTTTGGGAGACTAGATACAGAAGGATGCACCTGCTTCTTCTAGGAAAACAGTGACAGCAGCAAAGCCCTAACATTCTCAGTGTTGGGGAGAAGATCATTCTGTCAACCCCTTCTAATTATAATCTGAGATGTTAATTAGTCTTACAGTTATGTTGTTACCTGTGCTTCTCACTTCTTTGTCTGCTTTGTAAAAATTAAAAATAAGGAAACCAAAAAACTTTCAAACATTTTAACGGCAAAAGTTCAGGGGCTATGCAGGAGGAAGAGATTATAGATTATATCCAATTTAGAATTCGTGTTTCAAAACAATAAATTCTCATGACTTGTTAAAGGTAACCTTGAATAATAACCATCCAAGCTCACCTGAATGAGTAGGTCATTATCCATCATCTTTCTTTTTATAAGAATGTCAAATGTGTTATTACAAATAGTAATTAGAGCCACAAACTCAGAAATATCACACCTAACTATGAATTCTATATTTAATTATGTATTAGTTTGCTAGGGCTGTCATAATAAAATACCACAGACTAGGTGGCTTAAAAATTAGAAATTTATTTCCTTGTAGTTCTAGAAACTACAAGCCCAAGATCAAATATCAGCTAAGTTGGTTTCTTCTTAACTTCCCCTCTCCTTGTCTTGTGGATGACCATTTTCTCATCTTTGTCTTCACATGGTCATCCCTCTGTGTATGCTTATGTCATGATCCCCTCTTCGTGTAAGGACACCAGTCATATTGGATTAGGGCTCACCCATATTACCTCATTTACCTCAATCACCTTTTTAAGGGCCCTAACACTAAATGCTGTCACATTTTAGGGTACTGGGTGTTAGGACTTCAACATATGGGCTCGGGGAAGAGGCACAATCCAGCTCATAATATAGACTTGAAGGAGAGGAACAATTTAGCTTATAACAATTCCCAATATTTACTCAGCATCAACCATGTATGTGGGACTGAAGATGCAAAGCACAGCAGAAAAGGCAAAGATCCTGCCCTCTCAGATCCTAAAGTTTGGTGGAAAACCCAAAAATAATACCTAATACAGTACTTGGCAGCTGGTTATCATAGTCATAAACAAAGTCGTAGTGGCAAAGCCACAGTTTATGCCATGCTCAGTCTTTTATTTATAGTAACCTTATTAGAAAGCATTAGTGTTTTATTAATAGTATCCTTATTAGAAAGCTAATGCTCCGGTAGTGAGAGAGATGCTCAGCTTTTCTTTTACCACCAATGCTTAAAGAAAGGATTAAAGATTAGCTGGTTGCCCAACCAAGCAGGCACCTCTGAAAGCTCACCCTGACCACAAGGATGTTTCCTCTTGCTTCTTCTCTTAAGCAGAAGTACGTGACACCTGACCCAGGATTCCTGCTCTAACACTATTTTTGTATGGGTAGGCTACAGAGACCCTAGAGGCCAGGAAGACTGTTAAACAGCAACACATTGGGAGTCACTGCACCTGCGTTCGAATCCCACCTCTGTTACTAATTTCTTGATATTGTGCCAGTCACCCCAGGCCTCAATTTCCTTATCTACGAATGAGAGGACTAGAGCGTATCAATCTTTTCAAACTGTGTTCTGAGGCAAGAATGCAAGTTGTCTACAAGCATAAACTGCACAACTGCATGTGGCAGCCGTGCCCTGCAGGACTCCCAGGGGTTCCTTGGAAATAACTTAGAGCCATTGGAAAAGGGAGAAAATCAGTTAGCTACCTTGGCTTCAATCAGAAATTCTGCTTCATGTGCCTCATATCTTGCATTTATGCATCCAATTTTGTGAGGTTACTATAGCTAAATAGCTTTGAAAACCACTAATAACTCAAAAGTTGATTCCATCATTAATACCCCAGTTAGATGACTCTATGCCCTGAAACCAGAAGTCCAGGCAGATGGGGCCATTCCCAACAGCCACTCTGGGCTGAGGGTCAGAGACTGCTTCCTGTGCACTGGACATCACTCTCTCGGGGATGGGTGACATGGCTGTATTTAGGAAGCAAGAAAGAATGTCATGTTGCCCAGAGATGCGAAGGATGATGGAAGGGAATATCATACTGCCATCTAGGAAAATGACATTCCAACTTTTTGCTTATGTTTTTCAGGGAGTTATAGAATCTCCCCTCATTAAACCTTCTAAATTTGTTCCTCTTCTTCATTGCTTAGAGTTTTATGACACTTAGCGCTGTCACAAACTGCCTGAATTGAGGAATCTCACATTGCTATTTATTTTTAGCTCTCCTTGCTTACATTTTCATTTCAGACTCAGCTGAGGGTTTTCTCGCTTTTGTGGTCTTAAATTCGCAAAAACAATTGGGTCTTTGGGCACAAAATTTGAAGCCTGCCAGTCTCTTCAAGTGAGACCCTTGTGGTTGATACATGGAGGCCTCTTTGTGACTCAGTAAACATTTACTAAGCACCTACTAGATATCCTGTACAAGTACCTATTCAGGAACTCTAGAGCTTTCAAGAATGAATCTGATAAAGGGTGGGGGGTAGAGCTGGATAGAAGGAGACAAAGAGGAAAAATCTGAAACTGTAATAGCATAAACAATAAAATATAATTTAAAAAATAAAAACAAAAACAAAAACCAGGAATCTCATATGGATCCTGCCTTTAAAGACAAAAGCAAAGATGGTGGTGGCGTGGTGGGGGGGGTGGAATTCAATAGGCCTCACTCCAACCAAGCTGCAAACCACCCCACTAGAGCCTACATGAATGTGGTTCATGAGAGACAATCTTCCTGGAGGATAATCAGTGACATTAAACAGAAAACCATGGTGTACTACTCCAGGAGGCATGTGATCTGGGTCTACAACACCCAGAATGCCTGAGGTTCTTTCCCCACCAGAAAGTATCATGCAGAAATCATCTTAAGGTAGTCTTTGTAGACACCCAAAATAAGAATCCCCAGTTCTGAAAGACTCCCTAAGACATGGGGCAGGGTAAGGGGGGGACATGCCAGTTTTTGACAAAATTATGGGTTAGGTGGCTATGCAGAAGAGAGCTTAATATAGCAGACCTGGGACTATCCTTAGACCTGCTACAAAGACCCCAAATAGCCTTAGTAATCTTGGTAAAGAAGTACAAAATAGGAGGTATCATACTTCCTGAAATCAAACTATACTACAAGGCCATAGTAATCAAAACAACATGGTACTGGCATAAAAGCGGGCATATAGATCAATGGAACAGAATGGAGAGCCCAAAAATAAACCCACATTTTTATGGTCACTAAGTATTTGACAAAGGAGGCAAGAACATACAATGGAATAAAGACAGTCTATCCAATAAATACTGTTGGCAAAATTGGACAGATACATGCAAAAATAGAAACTAGACCACCTTCTTACACCATATACAAAAATAAACTTAGAATGAATTAAACACAGAAATGTAAGATTTGAAACCACAAAAATCTTAGAAAAAAATATAGGCAGTAAAATCTCAGGAATTTCTCATAGCAATATTTTTTTCTGATATATCTCCTTAGGCAAGGGAAACAAAAGAAAAATCAAACAAATGGAATTAGATCAAACTAAAAACTTTTTGCAAAAACTAAAAAATCTTAAAATGTTTTAAAAACCATTAACCATCAGTGGGATTCCCACCAAGATGGAGGCATAGGTGGACACACTGTGCCTCCTCTCACAGCTAAGATTAAGGACAACAAAAATATAGAACCCAAAAAACTCCACTCAGAACAGATAGAAAATTGAATTGTACAGAAGTCCGGCAGCGATTCACCCAGACCAATAAATCAGGCAAAAACAGGCAGCAACACAGACTGCACAATGCAGAGCCCCAGTGCCAGGAAATAAAGCCTAAAAGCACCGATTGAAAACACTTGTGGGGGTTGAGGTGCCAGAAGAGAATCCCAGCCTCACAGGAGAGTTTGTTAGAGAGACCCACAGGGTCCTAGAACGTACACAAGCCCACCCACATGGAAATCAGCACCAGAAGAACCCAATTTGCTTGGGGAAAGTAGCGGAAGGGACTGGAATCCAAGAGAGAGGGGAGCAAGCACCATTGTTCCCTCTGGGACCCTGCCCCCACATCCAGTATCACAACCCAGTGACTGGGTTGCCCCACCCTGGGAAACACCTAAGGCTCCATCCCTCACTACATAACAGCTGTGACCAGACCAAAAAAAAAATGGCTCAAACAGGAGAACAGATCAAAGCCCCAGAGCCATTTCATCTAAGCAACCAAGAGATAGCCAACCTATCAGATGCACAGTTCAAAGCACTGGTGATTAGGAAGCTCACAGAATTGGTTGATTTTGGTTGCAAATTAGATGAACAAATGAAGGCTACACTAAGTGAAATGAAGAAAAACGCACAGGGAACCAACAGTGATGGGAGGAAAACTGGGACTCAAATCAATGGAGTGGACCAGAAGGAAGAAAGAAACAACCAAACAGAAAAGAATGAAGAAACAAGAATTCAAAAAAATGAGGAGAGGCTTAGGAACCTCCAGGACATCTTTAAATGTCCTAACATCCAAATTATAGGGGTACTAGAAGGGGAAGAGGAAGAGCAACAAGTGGAAAACTTATTTGAACAAATAATAAAGAAGAGCTTCCCCAATCTGTCAATGGAAACAGACTTCCAGGAAGTCCAGGAAGCTCAGAGTGTCCCAAAGAAGTTGGACCCAAAGAGGACCACATCAAGGCACATCATAATTACATTACCCATGATTAAAGAGGAGAAAATCTTAAAAGCAGCAAGAGAAAAGGAGACAGTTATCTACAAAAGAGTTCCCATGAGACCATCAGCTGATTTCTCAAAAGAAACCTTGCAGGCAGGAAGGGACTGGAAAGAAGTAATCAAAATCATGAAAGGCAAGGACCTACATCCAAGATCACTCTATCCAGCAAAGCTATCATTTAGAATGGAAGGGCAGATAAAGTTCTTTCCAGACAAGGTGAAGTTAAAGGAGTTCATCATCACCAAGCCATTGTTACATGAATTGTTAAAGGGACTTATTTAAGAAAAAGAAGCTCAAAACTATGTACATTAAAATGGTGACAAATTCACAACTATCTGTTGGGAACTATTCAGCCTGGTTTCAGGAGCTGCAACCCCCACCCTATGGCTAGGCTGCATAAGAGCCCAGGAGACCCGTTTCATCTCGGTCTGTTCTGTCATGAGGACCTGAGCCACTAAGGAGACAAAGCTTATCTCCCTGGCAGGAGCACTGCTTCTGCTTCATCCATAACCGGCCCAAAGCTTGGTCAGTTAGCCAACGACGGGTAAGATTCCCTCAAGGGAGGGGCAACCCCAGCCAGGCACGACCACTTGGAAGGCCCTCATGGAAGGACTCAGGGGGCTGCAGTAAAGAGGGGGTGATGGACCCTCACCCCCCGGCTATTCTGACATAGCCTGAGTCCCCATTTCTGTCTGGGAGAAGTCTTCCTTATCTCTTCCTTCCTGGCTCTAATCCACTTAAGCCTGAAACTATGATGGAGGGCAGTGCAGCCCTGTGCTGGCCAGAGCGGCTCCCCAGGTGATTGGGCATAAGAAAGAATTCGTAAAGTCCCATGAAACCTGCTTTGCTAAAAGTGCTCTCATTTAAATGATAAGGGTCCAAGGAGGAAATGAGTATGTCTCCCAAAGTTTTTGCAACCCCCTTACCTGACAGACACTGACTCAGATTAAGCCCTCAGATTTCTTTGAAATGTTATCCATTGTCTGATCCTTGCCGCCTGACATACCTGTATTCCTGTGTATTATGAACCTAATAAAAGCCATTGAGGAAAGGGCTCTTGGTCCTTCTCCTTTGAGAGATCGATTACCTCTCCTCCCCAAGCAGATCATGTCTTGGTAGTTTTATTTTCATCCATGATGGACTGATGGGGCTCTGAGGGCAGAGCCCCTCCACAACTATCAACAACCAAATCTAAAAAAACAAACTAAGCAAACAAGTAGAACAGGAACAGATTCATAGATATGGAGATCATTTGGAGGGTTATCAGCTCAGAGGGGGAAGGGAGAGAATGAGGGGAAAGTTGCAGAGATTAATTGGTAGGTACAAAATAGACAGAGGGATGTTAAAAATAATATAGGAAATGGAGAAGCCAAAGAATTTCTGTCACAACTCTAGGACATGAAGTAAGGTGGGGGGATTGCTGGAGGGAATGGAGGTATTGGGCACAGGGTAGCAAAAGGGGAAAAATTGGGACAACGCTAATAGCACAATCAATAAAATATTTTTAATAAAAAACACATTAGAATACAAAAAAAGAATTATCAATCATCCATCTAAGATCTAAATGTGAAAATTATATTTCCTTTATACACTGTGATAATTGCAGTAGAAAATAAAGAAAGAGGAGGAATGAGCAAAGAGAAAAATAGATACAGGGGTTGAGACACTGTCAAAATTATGACCATCACTAAGCACATGTATGTACTGAAGGATCTTGAAAATGACAACAATGGATTCTAAATGGCAAAAGAAGAGAGATCATTTCTTTTTCCTTATGGATCATCACTACTGGACTTCCAATTCCTTACTTTCACTGTTCAGTGTTATTAATTAAGCCCTATTTTTTCCCCTCTTTGTAAATAATCCTATAATTTAGGTATTCTGTTAGCAGGTACTGGTAATCTACCAGAGACAGACATCTAAGCTCCATTATTTGGGAAATGGAATTACAATGAAAACTCTTTGTTAAAGTCATCTGCTTTGACAATTAAATTGAATATATGTGTGTGTATGACTCAAAAATATATATACATATATTCAAATATTATTCAAAAATAATATTCAAATAAATATTCCATATATATCAAATCTTGATGAAACATATATTAAACCACTCTTTCTAGAGCAACTCTAAAGGTAGTCAACTCTAAAGTATAAGTTAGTAACTTTCCTTTATGCACTTACTCTTTGACTAAAACATTTCCTTTGAATTCATCCTGATCCACAGACCAGAGTCATAACCCTAGACCCTACACCTCACTTGGGGATTAAAGGTAGCTCTTAGTTTCAAGAACTCCAAAGTGCCTTCTCTTCATTGCTAGCTTGCACTGCCAAGTTCCACCTAGAGGTAAACTCTTCACCTTTCTAAGCAGTTTGAGTTAATCAAAGAAAAATCTTTACTTTGTAGTTCTGACACACATCTGATCAACAACCAGAAAGGCTCATCCCACTCCCTCCAGTTCTTTCCCAGGACATACCCTACATAGTTTTCCCCTTTGGAGCAGAAAAAGAAACTGTGGCAGACCCTTCTGCATGGTGTGGGCCCAGCTGTCACTCGGAGATGCACAGGACCCACGCCCACAGATAGGTTCCCTCGTGGGTAATCAGATTTGCAATATACTTAGCCTGTTTTGAGACTTGCTCTTTGCAAAAACTCCCTCACCCTGCAAATGCTTACTGTAACTTCCTAAAATCCATGCTGAGCCTTGCAGGGGCCAGTGTGACCGATTCAACCACTTCTGCCTATTCATTTGCTAATATCCTTCTTCTGTGATGTAATGAGGGGCATTGGCTCCTTTGTTGTAACCGGGATAGTGAAGAAGAACCGTCTTGGAATGTGAGGAGATGATTAGAATAAAGGTGGAGGCCGAGGCTTTTGCTCCCCTTGAGAGAAAAGCCACGCTGTCGTCCTTATTCCTCCACCAGACTCGGTAGTCTGTGTGTATGTTTCAATTCATCCATAATGACGCAGACACTGCTGGCCGGTGTCTGCCACAAGAAACAAAACATCTCTCTCTTCAAGTAAGCCCTTTTTTCCCAAAGCCAAAAGGTGGTATTTCCCACATCATATTATTTGAATGGGAGCTCACTCCAACATCAATCCCAGTATCTTCCCCAACTCCCTTCTTTAAGGAGTGATTAAATCTGAACATAACACTGAGCTCAGAACCTTTAGTTTTACTTAAAACCCATTTTAACTATAAAATGTTCCAATTAATGATAAATAATTCCTTTTTAAAAATTGAATTTTTAATACAAATATTTTTAATTCATAAAGTTGTGATTAAACTTGAACTTTGGATTACAGTGACAGACTTGAATATAGATAGTCCTTACTAACTCTGTGACTTTAACAGTGAAATTAAATTCACCTCTCTCAGCCTTCATTTCATTATCTACAAAATAGAAAGAATAATATTGACCCTAAAGTGTTATGAGAAGTAAATTAAGATGTATGCAATAAGTGTTTTGTGCATGACTGAGCACATGGTAAGCACAGAAAAACTGGCAGCTACAATTATCATAGTCCTACACTATGTCTAATGTATCCAAATTTGGGGTAAAAGAAAATGGCTTTGAATAATTACATACAGGTGGTCATGTCAAACCAACTGGTGACATCTCCATGCTGCATTACAGTAACCAGAGGGGAGCAGGGAGGGCATAATGGGGGGAAGGGGGAAGGGTTTTCAGAAACATGTAAAAAGAAGACATGGACAAAAACCAAACAGGGCTAGGATCGAGGGTGGGAGGTGGGGATGGCTGGAGTCAGGGGAGTTGTGTGTGAGGGGCAGGGAATGGAGACAACTGTACTTAAACAACAATAAAAAAAGAAAAGAAAGAAAAGAAAAAAATCTGAGTTCCAGTTCTGCCTAACCCAAGCACCAGCCACAGGCTTTCAAATAAAGCTAGAAGGATCATTCATCTCCATTTCCAGCTGAGCCGGATACCTGTTGTCGAGGAGTAATTATTAATAGCACCAGTTAAATATAGTTAATTTGTTAATTATGCAATTAGTTTGGCTTTATGCTTCAATTTCCTATAAAACTGGAAAATACCTGTCCCATATATCTCACTGACTTATGAGGAAGAGCCTAAAGTGTTGTTTTTATCTTATCATGACTATAAAAGAAAATTCATATTTTATAACTGAGGAGTTACACTGTCACATAAAAGAATAAAGGACCCCTATTTTTTCAGTTCATTTCTTACAAATTTTTTCTTCTTCTGGCCACAGTCTTCATACATTTTGTGATGAGCACAGATGAAAGTCCAGAGAGGCAAAATTCTGTAGTTCTTGTCTTGAAAACTAACTATGAACAATAACAGCATTTTCACACCCTCTTAGCTCAAAGCACACTCACCACCACCTCCTGTCTATGCCCCAGGTAGACACTGCTAATTAATCACAAAGATTTTACTGCACAGCCCAAAGCTGAATGAGACTCCTCCAGACACTTCAACCACTATCAAGGAACTAGAGTTGGTACAAAAAAATAAATGTTTCCCCTCCTGACTTAGCTCAACACCTTTACTTTATAGTCAAGGACACTGGACACTAGAAAGAAATGATCCAGTTCAGGGTGAATCTGAGAACTATACCCAGGCTGGTTCTTTTCATTACACCATACTGACAGATGACTGACCTTAAAATAGAGGTTCTCACAGATCAAAACAAAGCAGACAAAATTACACTGTGAGACAAATAGTTCACTAAGAGTCTGGTAAGTACATCCCCCCAAAATATGATCATAAAGCAAATGAAGGGATCCAAGATGGCAGCAGATTAGGTAGAAGCCACACTAACCTCCTCCCAGCACCAAACTGGAATTACAACTAATTATAGAAAAATCAACCTGAATAACTAACTGAAGGCTAGCTGGAAGAAGCATTATAACCAAGGTCTTACAGAAGAAGCCACATCGAGGATGGTAGGAAGCACAGAGGCATAAGAGGGCTAGCTGGGCTACCACAGGTGGCAGCTGAAGTCCCAGTGGGATATCTCAGCTGTGGGGTGAGTGAGGGGGTGGTGTAGGAATGATTCCCCCAGAGAAGTGAGGGGTCTAAACTCAAAGCCAGGCTCCCCAGCCTAGATGACCAGAACCAAGAAAGGTGCTCACATAACAGCTAGCAATGAAAAGCAGTGAGGTTTCTATCAACCAGGGAGAGACAACTAAAGATGCAACCACTCTCTTAAAGGGCCAATGCACAAAATTTTGTTTGCAGCCACTTACCCTGGACTCTGGCGGAAGGAAGGCAGGGAACCCCTATGTTCATTGCAGCATTATTTACAATAGCCAAGATTTGGAAACAGCCCAAGTGCCATTCCATAGATGAGTGGATAAAACAGCTATGGTACATCACCCTGACTGGTGTGGCTCAGTGGGTGGGACATCATCCTGTAAAGCTAAAGGTCACTGGTTCAATTCGCAGTCAGGGAACATGTCTGGGCTGAAGGTTCAGTCACCAGTCAGGGCATGTATGGGGGGGTGGCCAATTGATGTTTCTCTCTCACATCAATGTTTCTCTTCTTCTCATTCTCTCTCCATTCCCCTCTCTCTATCAATAAATAAATAAAATATTTTAAAAAGCACTATCACTATTTGCAGATAACATGATTCTATGTGGAGATAATAAGAAAGACTCCACAAAAAAAACTATTAGGAACAACCAAGAAAAAAACAGCTATAGTACATTTACACAAAGGAATACTACTCAGCCATAAAAAAAGAAAAAATTTACCCTTTGTGACAGCATGGATTGACCTGGAGAATATTATGCTAAATGAAATAAGCCAGTCAGAGAAAGACATATACTATATGATTTCATTCATATGTGGAATCTAATGAACAAACTGAACTAACAAGCAAAATGAAGACAGACTCAGGTAGAGAACAGGCTGACAGCTTTGCGGGAGGGTTGTGGATGGAGGGATCAAGCAAAAAAAGGAAAAAAAAGAACTCATAGACACAGATAATAGTGTGGTCAGATAATAATGATGTTCATGGACCGTCAGATAATAGTGTGGTGATTGTGGGATGGGTGAAGGTGGAAGAGGAGGTGGAATAGGGAAGATAAATGGTAATGGAAAAATACAATAAAAAATAAATCAAGCAGAAAAAATGAGTCTTCTTTTCTTATTCATCAGCATCAAAGCCAAGGTATCTCCCGTGACCTATAAGGCTCTACACAATCCTCTCTGACGCCATCTCTTCACGCTCCCTACTACAGCCACACTGGCATCCTTAGGAGCCTCCTCACTCATATGCAGCACACTCCTACCTCAGGCCTTTGCACTGGCTGTTCCCACTGCCCAGGATACTCTTCCCCAAATATCTGCATGGCTCACTGCCTTACCTCCTTCAAGTCATTGCTCAATGACTGCCTGTCACTGAGGTCCCTCCTAAACACTTTATGTAAAATAGCACACTCCTCATTCCACTGTCACCCCCAATGTCCTTAGTCTGCCCTATGTTTCCCCATAACCCTGTTTGCCTTCTAACTTTCTCTATCATTGAACAGTTTACTGTGTTCATAATTTATAGTATGTTTCCTCTGAGTAGACTATAAACTCCAGAAAGGCACATGAACTTTCACTACTGCATTCTCAGCATCTAGACACTAGTGCTGGGTGTACTGGTAGCACTCAGTACATGTTGAATTTCCTAGTTACAAGGAAGCAAGATACACCCATAGACGTAAGGAAGATATATATGCTTGTGATAGTTTAGTACACAATCCATTAAATAATTTTCTAATGTACTTGTCTGAGGAATGTCAGGAATTTCACTGTACTAGCTGTGAGTCAGGTCCCCCAATAAGCAGAAAAGAAATCTGAATGCATTCATCTAAGAAACTAAGCCCTGGGGATTAGTAATGAGGTGAAAGATACTTTATTCCATCTTTGTGGTCTCAGAAAGGCAAGGGTGAGACTACCCAACAGGCACAGGCCATAAATACCCTATAATTTGTGAACTTAAGCTAAAGGAGAAACTAACTATCTGGCTGTTTTGCTTGAGAGTATTTGTTTCTAGAATGAGGCTGTATCTACAGTAGGCTTTTTAAAGGTGCACTACAGAGACTTTAGAAAATAAGATGTCATCCTTAACTGTATGATTCTTCTAAATGTCAAGAAGATGAAATTGTCTGTATCCACACAACCTAGTGCTTGACTTTAATCTTTTTTTATATAACTCAACTTATATTTTATGTATAGATCTTCACTTCCTAACTAAATTGTAAGAAAGAACTTCATCTGTTCTTTGCTTTGTGCCTTGCCAGTTAGTCCTAGGCATTTAATAGATGCTACCAAGTCATCAGCACTGATATGTGAAGATTTGCTTCCTCCTGGTTCATTGACCAAAAAGTCACATGTCTCTAAAGAACCTTTTTCTCAGCAAACATGGATAAAGGGGCTGTGCTAAGAAGTACACACACACAAAAGGATAAGATCCCATCCTTGAGAAGGTCATAATGAAGCTGGGAATACAAATGCGAAAGAAAATAGACATTCTGTGGCACAATAACA
This sequence comes from Anoura caudifer, assembly GCA_004027475.1. NCBI lineage: Eukaryota > Metazoa > Chordata > Mammalia > Chiroptera > Phyllostomidae > Anoura > Anoura caudifer. The sequence goes on from PVKU01006530.1 coordinate 61,602, forward strand.
GAGAAATCCCCAGAGAGGGACCTAAAATAGATAGTAGCCTGGGGTTCAGGGAGGGTTTTCTGAAGTGAGAGGAAGAAATGGTGAGTGACAGAAATAAGCCTATCCTTACTACTCCTGGATTATTTCTTAATGCTCACTTCCAATCCAACATCTCTATTCGGTAATTTCCAAGTGAATCATGGAGGAAAAATGAAAAGATCTAATTTCACCACAAAAATAACCTCCCTGCATTGGTTGACTGTCCTCCTCAGAAAAATGGGAACTTCGGAGCTACCAAAGCACTTCTAGGATCTCTCAGTGGCCATAATGGAAAGGAATTGATGAATTCAAATGAAAAAGAAAATAAGACATCCAAGCCTTCCTCCTTCTTTTTTCCCTGTGTATTTTGCCCAATTATCTATTCATTTGTTAAATTAACAAATAATTATTAAGCACCTCTACTATATGCCTGCAGGAGATCATGATAAACAAGACCAAAAAGATCCTTGACCTCATACAGCTTTCATTATCCCTCACAATGACCAAGAATTTGCCAGGAATTTGTCTCTACAGCCTGTAAAGAGATTCGTGTTATTAAGAGTTTAGAATGTACTGCCTGGAAAATTCCATCCAGCTCAATGGATATATTTTAATCTCACCTAACAGTTACCCCACAGTTCCCCAACTGCCATAAAAGGTAATGAAAGTCCACGCTCCCATGATAGAAGGATACTATACCCCACACCTACTACAAAACAATCTTGGTAAAGTCAAAAATCAGTCCCTATCTGAAATAGGTGAAAAGAGTACACAGAAAAAAAAGTTCATACACAAAGACAATAGTATGGTGATTACCAGAAGGAAAGGGGGATGGGGGAAAGTAGAAGACAGTAAAGGGGGGATAAATGGTGACAGAAGAAGACTTGAATTGGGGTGGCAAACACACAATACAATATACAGATGATATGTTACAGAAGAGTACACTTGAAACCTGTATAATTTTATTAACCAAAGTCACCCTAATAAATTCAATAAAATTTTTAAAAATCAGTCCCTATTTTCACCTCCTCAATTTAAACATATTTAAAATAAAACGAGGACTGTTTTAGATGACCATGGAACAGAACACTTGACTACACATGGCCCTAGAAAGAAATAGCTAGATGGAATTCAGAAATCATCCAGCCCTACCCACTTCCTTTTGCAGATAAGCTCACAGAAAGACAATCAAAAGTAATTGGCTTGAGCTAAGGAAGCTGGTGAGAAAATAGCTCAGTTTGGACCCCAGATCTTCTGATTTCTGAGACTGCACAGTTCTACTACTCCCTTATCTTCCCTAAGGCTCCAATACAAGCAAAATACTTTTTTAAAAGTTGTATAGCAACTTGGAGCTCCATTTGATAATCCTATTGAAGTCCCAGACAGAATAATTAGCTATGGCTTTCGTTGGTGGTTTGCCATCCTCTCTGCCACAAAGATAATTACATTCATCAGGCAAGCCTTCTACAGCACCCCTAAAAAGTGAAGGCCAGCCACCTGCAGCCAGCCAGCACACCTACAAAAAGTCTCTCAGCAAAGCACAGGATGTATGCGATGCCTTTGCAGAGCCACAAAATCAAAATTAATATGGCAAACTGAGTCAACCACCAACATCAATTAAATGTCTACACATTTTATCACCTTATAATTGCTTCTTGGGTGCTTTTCCCCCAGCACCATTGGTTTCTATTTAAATAAAAAATTTAATTTGGGAGTAGTGCCGTAATTTATTGTGCCAGTTTCTTTTGTAGTATAAAAACCAGTGTAATTTCTCTTCAAGTGAACAAGCTCATGTTGTCATGATCTGTGGTTCCCTCTGATAGTGTTTATGTGCTGCATCAGTTTATAAATAGAAGGTGAGAATGGTGGTGTTTACAAACAGAATTTGAAATGGAGGATGAGGCAGCCACCAATAGACCTGTCTGGAACTTTCAGCATTGGTTGCTTTCATCTATCAGAAAAACAAAGGCACTAAAATTATCCATGCCTGTGGCAGAGAGAAAAAGCATCCATTCAGAGATCATGACACAGGGCAGCTGGATGCTAGGTGCTGCCATGTCTGTAATGGAGGATGCACAGGGGTAATTTTCGAGGGCTTGAAGGGTATGGAGAGACCTGCTAATGAAATTGCTGTTTCAGGAGGGAAAGTCACAGAGATATGGTAGACAGAGGTACATGAGGGCCATGAACTTTAAAGTTTTATCCTAGCCCTGCTCCCCATCACATGAATTTCTAAATAAGCTGGAAGTTCCCTGACATGCACCACATACAAGATTATGTATTGGACTTCTTTATACACTTGGAACTGTGGTAGGCAATGTGATATTGGAAGAGAAGACAAACAACCTCCGGTCAAGATGGCAGTGTAGGTAGAGATGTCTCACCTCTTCGCACAATCATATCAAAATTACAACTAAAATATAAAACAACAATCACTCAGAACCATCAGAAATCTAGTAGAATGGAAGTCTTACAACTACAGGATTAAAGAAACTAAAATCAAAATTAATCAAAATCAAAAATTAATATGACAAACTGAGTCAACCACCAACATCAATTAAATGTCTACACATTTTATCACCTTATAATTGCTTCTTGGGTGTTTTTTCCTCAGCACCACTGGTTTCTATTTAAATAAAAATTTTAATTTGGGAGTAGTGCCGTAATTAAGTAGTGCCTAGACATCCATCCAGATGGGTGGAAGGAGCATAGATGCAGAATAGGCTGGTCCCTCACCGATGTGTAGTAGATAAAAATTCAAGAAGGATATCTTGGAAGTGAGAGTCCTAGCCCACACCAAGCCCCCCAGCCCTGAGTTCCAATGCCAGGAAGATAAATCCCCACAAGTTCCGGCTGCAACAACCAGCAGGGATGAGTCAATGGAAGAAACTTCTGGAGCCCCAAGCAGTTCCTCTTAAAGAACCCACACATGGACTCACCTACTCGGACTAACTCCCTCTGAGCTCCAGCACTGGAGTGGCAGTTTGAAAGGCACCAGAGGCATATGGGGATGAACTGAAGTGTCTGGCATCAAGATGAGCAGAAGCCATTGTCCCTTTTCTCAAGCCTCCCCAGACAGAGCTGGCAAGGTGGTACCATATCTGAGACTCCATCAACCTGGCTAACACTGTTTGGCCCACCTTGGAGATCCCCAGAGAACTGCACCTTACTCAACTTACCGGCCCACCCAAGCTACTTTTCCATATGAATGGCTGGTCTTGGCTCATGCTTCACAACATTCTAAATTCTATCAAACAAGCAACAGCTGGCCTCAGTGAGCCTCAGGCCAAGCACTAGCAGCAGCCAGCCTAGATCCACAGCTTGGCTTTACCTGGGAATCTCCAAGCCCAGCACAAGTAGCAGCCATCTCAGATTGCTTATTGTTCAGGCAGGGTGGCCCTGGACAGAACACAGATGGGGGCTGACCTTGGCCTGCACCACCCAGGAAACCATGGAGCCAGTGCACCCAGTAGACAGCTATAGTTAGCTACATGTTGCAGCACCACCACTTGACCCCTGCACAGCTGATCCTCCACAGAGGTCGGAGGTTGGTGGTAAGTTGTCACAGCCAATCGTTGCAGCTGCCTGGCCTGGATAAATCCTTCCCATTGATCTGACAACAGCAACCAAGGCTCAACTACAAAAGGAGGGTGTACTTAGTTCACACAAAGGGCACTCCTCAAGTACCCAGCTTGGGTGATAGGGGAGGCTGTGCCACTGGACGCTACAGAACACCTACTACATTAGGCCATACCACCAAGACACAGAGTCAAAGCAGAGTCCACCTAATACATACAAACAAACACAGGGAGGCTGCCAAAACAAGGAGAAAAGAAATATGACCCAAATGAAAGAACAGATCAAAACTCTAGAGAAAAAGCTAAATGAAATGGAGATAAGCAATCTATCAGATACAGAGTTTAAAACACTAGTTATAAGGATGCTCAAATAACTCAGTGAGGACCTCCACAGTATAAAAAGGATCCAGTCAGAAACAAAGGATACACTAATTGAAATAAACAACAATATACAGGGAGACAACAGTAGAGTGCATGAAGCTGAGAATCAAATCAATGATTTGAAACATAAAGAAATAAAAAAGAACCAATTGGAACAAGAAGAATAAAGAATCCAAAAAAATGAGGATAGTATAAGCAGCCTAAGGGAAGACTTCAAGAGGTTCAACATTCACATCATAGGAGTGCCAGAAGGAGAAGAGAAAGAGCAAGAAATTGGAAATCTATTTGAAAAAAATAATGAAAGAAAACTTCCCTAATTTCGTGGAGGAAATAGACGTGCAAGTCCAGGAAGCAAAGAGTGCCAATTCTCCCAATTGTCATCATCCCTCCCATCATATTTTCCTGAATCTCATCCACAGTCTGAAATCTCTTCCTTTCCAAAGGTGATTGCAGTTTTGGGAAAAAACAGAAGTTACAGAGGACCAAATCTAGGCTATAGCAGGGTTGAGTCACCTGGGTGATTTGATGCTTCACAAAAAAACTCTGCATGAGATCTGATGCCTGAGCAGGCATGTTGTTGTGATGAAGCTGCCAATCACTAGCTGCCCATAGCTGTGGCCTTCTGAATTATTTGAATAGTTTCCACAGAGGAATGTTCAAATTTAATGCAAACTTTGATGCAGATTCATTGCTCTACTCACTCAGTCATTTTGAATGCAACAGCCACACAGTACACACACTCACTCAATGGTGTCTGACTAATACAGTGAGGTCATCATTGTTAACTCATGCGCATTCCAGTCCACTCTCCTTGGCTGCCAGGTTACACCAAGGTCACGCAAACCATTCTCATTATATTAATAAGGGCTGAACTTTTTCCAGACAGACCCTGTATATGATCTAATTTAATAGCATGGTGACCCTCTGTACCAAGTATTGTCATCTGATTTCATAGCTGAAGAAATTAAATCTGTGGCAGGCAGCATGGTAAATTTGAAGCCATTTATTCAAAATCACTCAGCTAGTTTGTGACAAAACTAGAGCTTGAACCAGGTCTTGGAATTCCATATGTAGAGTTCTTTCTACTCTTACCACAGTGCCACCACAGAAATGTCATTAAAAATTATATTCTCCAATGCAAGAGTTTTTAAGATGCATCCACAAACATCTGAAAGCACAACAAAATGTTAAGTGGATGATTTTCAATCAGATATTTTGGGAAAGAAAGGGTCTATGCATTTAATACTCGTCAGATTATTAAAGATACCCAAGACCCAATATTGTTAAGAAGCAGTGTTAATATAAGTGATGATGTATTCACTCCTATTCTTCCAGCCCAGGAAGGTGAAGAGTCTCATTAACATTCCAGACAGGTCAATTTCCTCTATTCATACTTAGCTGATCTCTGTTGTACAATTTCCTGCTTAGATTTGAACTGAAAATTAGGAGAAAAAGTGCTCTTACTTCTATTTAAAAAATATTTTCCATTCTTTAATCATCATTCTTTATTGTATTTTAAAGCTAGGAGACAGAGATGATCAAATAGCACAGGTCTAAAAGGGGCACTAGAGTTTCATATACATTCTGAGTACATTTTCCATATTTTTCTCAATATCCTCTCAAGGCCTTAACTCAATGGTTTTCAACTCAGGAATTTAAAGACTGTACCCCCTGTAGGGGTGTAGTGGGGCTGGGAAATGATAGATGATGTAATAGTCTGGGTGCTCCAAGAAACACAACCAATAGAAGAGCCAGACAGACAGACAGACAGACAAACAGACTTATTTTAAGGAACTGATTCCCAGGATTACCAAGGCTGGTGAGTACAAAATCTGCAGGGTGGGCTAGCAGGCTGGAGGCCCAGAGAAGAACTCATGCTGCAGTTCAGGTCAGAATACTACCTGCCACAGGTTTTATTCTTGCTTAGGTGAGTATTTTAGTTCTATCTGGGCCTTCAACTGATCAAATGGGGCCCACCCATATCATGGAGACCAATCTGGTTGCTCAAAGTCCGCCAAGGTAAAAATCAATCTCATTCAAAAACACCCTCACAGGGAAGGAAGATGGTAGTGCGGTAGGAGGGAGCAGATCCCATTCCCCTCTGCACACGGGAGAGGAACCTGGACGATCTGTGGAGAAACACAACGGTCAACCAGCGGAAACACAGCATATTTGAAAGTAGGAGATCGAAGGTTGTAGCGGACATTGAAAAATCGGATGGTAAGGAGAGTACTTCAGAACAGTAAGAGCCTAGGGATCAGCGCAGAGACCACGGCTGCTGAGGCCCTGGGCCCGGTGCTTGCCAGGCCTGCTACGGGCTCTAGGGAAGGAGCTGGCTCCACGCGCGACAGCAGACGGCTGCACAACTGAAGACACCCGCGTGCAAACAGAGACAACTGCGTGCGACTGTGGGCACTCACACGCAAGACAGCAGACGTGTGGCTGAAGGCACCCGCACACGCAAAGGAGACGACTACGCAACCGGAGACCTGTGTCCCACACCAGGAACCCGGGGAGTGCAAGCAATATGTGGGAGAATCGGAGCTCACTCCCGTGAAATTGGGGTGAGTGCACCGCGTAGGAGACCCGAGCTCACACCCATGAACTCGGGAAAGTGCGCGCTCCCCAGGAGGCTCAGAACATATTGCCGAGGCCCTGTGTGGAGACGTGCCGGGCCAGCCCTGGCAGGACTAGCCCAAAGATAACTGAGTCCTGAACAGGTAGAAAAACAATACTGTTACCCCTCAGCCTTTACAGCCAGCAAGACCAGAAAATCCAGCTTGGCAAGTGTGAAAACACAACAGTTTTGTTTGTTTGTTTGTTTGTTTGTTTTTGTATATTCGTTTTTCTTTTTTAACAATTTTTTATTATTTTTTCATTATTTGTATCTATTTTACTCAACTCCTTTTGCTTCTCTTTACTTCTTTCTTGTTTTATTCCTTCTTTCTTTCTTTCCAATTTTATCTCTTCTTCCTTCCTCTCTTTTTCTTCTTTTCATTTTTTTCTTCCTTTTTTCTCTTTTTAAATACCCACAAGTGATACAAAAAAAAAAAAAAAAACCCTGAAACACTGGAAAAACCAGACTTGGCCCCAAAGAGGGGGGCATCCCAAAAGCTGAAACAGTGGAAGCTGTGAACACCAGGATACCCAAAGGAGACTGCACCACTGAATCTCACAGGTATTCTAGCACAGAAGTTCACATCATAAACCCAGGGAGCCAAAACAGATCAATTTGAGAAGCTGAGGCTGACAAGAAGAGTCTCACAAACAATGGGGAGACAAAGAAACAATCCCCGAAAGAAAGGACAGGAGGAAGCCCCAAAAAGAATGCTAAATGAAATGGAGGCAACTCAACTATCAGATTTTGAGTTCAAAGCAATGGTTGTTGGGAAGCTCCAGGAGCTCTCAATGAGCTACCAGAAACTACAGGGAAGCTATGATGAACTCAATGCAAACTATATCAACATGAAAAAGGAAATAGAAACTATCAACAGGGGCCAAGAGGAAATGAAGAATACAATTTCTGAACTGAAGAACACAGTGGAAGGAATGAAAAGCAGAATCGATGAAGCAGAAGATCGGATCAGCAAGTTGGAGGACCAAGTAGAAAAAAACAGCCAGAAAGAGCAAGAAAAGGAAAAGAGGCTCAGAAAGAATGAAGAGGGATTAAGAGAAATGCAAGACAATATGAAGTATAATAATATCTACATAATAGGGATTCCAGAAGGAGAAGAAGAAGAACAAGGGATAGAAAAGCTATTTGAAAAAGTAATGATGGAAAACTTCCCTAATTTGATAAGAGAAAAAGTTACACAATCCAGGAAACACAGAGATTCCCAATCAAGAGCAACCCAAAGAGGCCCACTTCAAGACACATCATAATTAAAATGGCAAAATTCCAAGACAAAGAGAGAATCTTAAAGGAAGCAAGGGAGAAAAAGGAAGTAACATACAAGGGAGCCCTGATAAGGTTAGCAGCCGACTTCTCAATGGAAACGCTCCAAGCCAGAAGAGAATGGCAAGAAATATTCCAAGTAATGAGAACCAAAGGCCTGCAACCAAGACTGCTTTACCCAGCAAGGCTTTCAATCAAGATAGAAGGCCAAATAAGGAGCTTCCCAGTCTAAAAGAATATACCTCTACCAAACCAGTTCTGCAAGAGATACTAAAGGGACTGCTTTAAGGAAAGGAAGGAAGAGAGAGAGAGAGAGAGAGAAACACAGGCACAAAAACGGCAATGAATAAGTACCTATCAATAATAACCTTAAACGTAAATGGATTAACTGTTCCAATCAAAAGGCATAGAATAGCTGAATGGATAAGAAAGCAAGACCCACACATATGCTGCCTACAAGACACCTACCTCAGGACAAAAGACCTACACAGACTCAAAGTGAAGGGCTGAAAACAAATTTTCCGAGCAAATGGACAGGGAAGAAAAGCCAGGGTAGCAATATTTTGTCATATCAGACAAAATAGACTTCAAAAGAAGGGCCATAAAGAGAGACCCAGAAAGTCACTTCATAATACTCAAAGGAAGAATCCACCAAGAAGACATAAACATTATATATGCACCCAACATAGGAGCATCTAAATACGTAAAGAAAACCTTAGAGGACTTCAAGAAAGATATTGACAGCAACACAATTGTAGTAGGGGATTTTAACACCCCGCTGTCAAAAATGAACAGATCTTCCAAACAAAATATCAACAAAGATATTGTGATATTGAACAACACTCTAGATGAAATGTACTTAACTGATATATATAGAGAGAGAGCTCTTCATCCCAAAGAAACTAAATACACATTTTTTCAGATGTACATGGAACATTTTCAAAGATAGACCACATGATAGAACACAAAACAAGCCTCAACAAATTCAAGAAAATTGAAATCATACCACACATTTTCTCCAACCACAAGGGACTGAAACTAGAAACCAACCCCAAAAGGAAAAACCTGAAACACTCAAAATCATGGAGATAGAATAGCATGCTATTAAACAATGAATGGGTCAAGAATGAAATTAGGGAAGAAATCAAAAAGTTTCTGGAAACAAATGAAAATGAACTCACAATGACACAAAACTTAAGGGACACAGCAAAGGCAGTCCTCAGAAGGAAGTTCATAGCAATACAGACCTACCTAAAAAAGATAGAAACATTTCAAACAAACAACCTAACCCTATGTACTCAAGAACTCAAGGAACAACAACAAAGACAGCCTAGAGCAAGTAGAAGGAATGAAATAACAAAGATCAGAGCAGAATTAAATGACATAGAAACTAAAAGCACAGTTCTAAGGATCAATGAATCCAGGAGCTGGTTCTTTGAAAAGATAAAATCAACAAGCCTTTAAGCAGGCTGATCAAGAAAAAAAGAGAGAAGACCCAAATAAACACAATCAGAAATGAAAGAGGAGAGATTACAACTGACACCACAGAAATACAAAGGATTGTAAGAAATTACTATGAAGATCTGTATGCCAAGAAATTTGAAAACTTAGGTTTTCAAATGGACAAGTTTCTAAAAAATATATAATCTTCCAAAACTCAATGAAGAAGAAGCAGAAAGCCTGAACAGACCAATAACAGCAGATGAAATTGAAGCACTAATCGAAAAACTCCCAACACACAAAAGCCCTGGACCACATGGTTTCACAGGAGAATTCTACAAAGCATTTAAGGAAGAGCTAACCCCTATCCTTCACAAACTATTCCAAAAAATCCAAAATGATGGAAGACTCCCAAACTCTTTTTATGAAGCCAGCATCATTCTAATCCCAAAACCAGATAAAGACATAACAAGGAAAGAAAACTTCAGGCCCATATCGCTGATGAACATAGACACTAAAATCCTCAACAAGATATTGGCAAACTGCATCCAACAATACATTAAAGAGATCATACACCATGACCAAGTGGGATTCATTCCATGATCAAGGATGGTACAATATTCACAATTCAGTAAGTGTAATACATAGCAAAGACAAAAATTACATGATCATATCAATAGACATGGAAAAAGCATTTGATAAGGTACAGCACCCATATATGATAAAAACACTCAGCAAAGTCGGAATAGAGGGAGCATTCCTCAAAATAATAAAGGCCATATATGAGACACCTACAGCCAACATCATACTCAACGGGCAAAAACTAAAATCTTTTCTACTAAGATCAGGAACAGGACAAGGTTGTCCACTTTCACCACTTCTATTCAATATAGTATTGGAAGTCTTAGCCACAGCGATTAGACAAGAAAAGGAAATAAAAGGCATCCAAACTGGAAAGGAGGAAACAAAACTATCATTGTTTGCAGATGACATGATAGTGTACATAGAAAATCCTGTAGACTCGGCCAAAAAGCTACTTGACCTAATAAATGAATTTGGCCAAAAAGCCGGATACAAAATCAATATCCAGAAATCAAAGGCATTTTTGTATACCAACAATGAAACAGCAGAAGCAGAAAACAAGAAAAAAATCCCATTCGATATAGCATAAAGAAAAATAAAATACCAGAAATAAACCTAACCAAGGAGGTAAAAGACCTGTATGCAGAAAACTACACAACACTGAAGAAAGAAATCAAGGAAGACACAAACAAATGGAAACATATACTGTGTTCATGGATTGAAAGAATTAACATCATCAAAATGTCCATACTACTCAAAGCAATTTACAAATCCAATGCAATACCTATTAAAGTACCAATGACGTATTTCACAGACATAGAACAAACACTTCAAAAATTTATATGGAACCATAAATGACCTTGAATAGCTGCAGCAATTTTGAGAAAGAAGAGCAAAGTAGGAGGGATCATGATACCTATTGCCAAACTGTATTACAAGGCTATTGTTATCAAAACAGCCTGGTATTGGCATAAAAACAGGCACGTGGACCAGTGGAACAGAATAGAGAGCCCAGAAATAAACTTAAGTCTCTATAGTCAATTAATATTCAACAAAGTGGGGGGTAGCAACATCAAATGGAGTAAAAATAGCCTCTTCAACAAGTGCTGTTGGGAGAACTGGACAGCTACATGCAAAAAAATTAAACTTGAGCACCAACTTATGCCATACACAAAAATAAATTCAAGGTGGATAAAAGATTTAAATATAAGCCGTGACACCATTAAAGTCCTAGAGGAGAACATAGGCAGGAAAATCTCAGATATTTCACGCAGCAACATTTTTACTGATAAAGCAAGGGTCATAAAGGAAAGAATAAACAAATGGGATCTCATCAAAATAAAAATCTTCTGCATGGCTAAAGAAAACACTATTAAAATAAAAAGAGAACCAACTGTATGGGAAACATATTTGCCAATAATACCTCAGACAAGAGTTTAATCTCCAAAATATATAAAGAACTTACACAACTCCACTCTAAGAAGACAAGCAACCCAATTTAAAAAAAAAAAATGGGCAAAGGACTTGAATAGACACTTCTCCAAGGAGGACATGCAGAGGATCCAGAGACACATGAAAAGATGCTCAATATTGCTAGCTATCAGAGAGATGCAAATTAAAACCACAATGAGATACCACTTCACACCGATCAGAATGGCCATCATAAACAAAGCAACAAACAAGTGTTGGAGAGGTTGTGGAGAAAAGGGGACCCTAGTGCACTGTTGGTGGGATTGCAGACTGGTACAACCACTACAGAAAGCAGTACAGAATTTTCTAAGAAAACTAAAAATGAATCTACCTTTTGACCCAGCAATTCCACTGCTAGGATCATATCCTAAGAACCCTGAAACACCAGTCCAAAAGAACCTATGCACCCCTATGTTCATAGCAGCACAATTTATAATAGCCCAGTGTTGGAAGCAACCTAGGTGCCCATTAGTAAATGAATGGATCAAGAAACTATGGTACATTTACACAATGGAATTCTATGTAACAGAAAGAAAGAATAAACTCCTACCCTTTGCAACAGCATGGATGGAACTGGAGAGCATTATGCCAAGCAAAATAAGCCAGGAAGTGAAAGACAAATACCATAGGATCTCACCTTTAACAGAAACCTAATCAACAAAACAAACAAACAAGCATAATATAACCAAAGACACTGAAATGGAGAACAGGCTGACAGTCACCAGAGGGGAGAGGGGAGGGAATTTCAGGGGAAAAGGGGAAGGGTTTGGAGCAACAAGTATGAAAGATACATGGACAAAAACAGGGGGGTGGATATGGGAGGGAGGTGGGGAGGGTTGGGGTGGTAGGCTGGGACGGGAGTAAAAGACAGATAACTGTACAAGAACAACAATTAAAATTAAAAAATTAAAAAATTAAAATAAAAATAAAACACCCTCACAGAAATATCCAGAATAATGTTTGACTAAATATCTGGGCACTGAAGCCCAGCCAAGGTGACACATAAATCAATGATCATAGACAGATTCTATCCATTACTACCCCATCTCCACCTAACCAAGATCAGGTCACTGTTTAATGGTTTTTATGAAACTTAAGATTTTGTTTGAAAGATGGATTCGGCTACACAATAGTAATAATAGTAATTTGTAAAGGTTTAATCTACTACACAGGTGGCAAACACAAGGCCTGCGGGCTGAATCCAGCTCTCCGCCTTGTTTTATCTGGTCCAGCACCTTGTTTCTATCCGGCGGCAGCACCAAGCTCTCACTTAACTGTTAAGAAGTAGTTACATTTATACAGTCCTAAAATTACATTTGGCCTTTTGAAGGCAACCACAATGCTGATGTGGCCCCCGGTGAAAATGAGTTTGACACCCCTGATCTGCTAGTTTAATCCAAAGTAACTATGAAGGTAAAAATCCGGCTCTGCACACATAGGTGATACTTAGGATCCTGATGCCTTCAGGTATAAAGTAACCTTTTTTTAAAGATTTTATTTATTTATTTTTACAGAGAGAGGAAGGGAGGGAGAGAAACATCGATGCATAAGAGAAACATCAATTGGTTTCCTCTCTCATGATCCCGACCACGTGTCCCCAACCAGGTACCTGGCACACAACCCAGACATATGCCCTGACCAGGAATTGAACTGGTGACCTTTTGCCTTGGGGAAGGACACCCAACCCATTGAGCCACAAGGGTCAGGGCTAAAGTAACCTTTTTAACTAGTTGACCTCCCACATGCTCTTAACTTCCTCCCATTGGACCTCCAGAGTACATATGGGAAGTCTTCTCTAAACATAAATCTGATAATGTGAACTCCCTGTGGTTTTCTCATTAATAGAGGACAGCATTTTTAAATCCTTTCTTTAGCCAACAAGGCATGGATGGTTTAGCCTCTCCTTGTTTCCAAAACATCATCTCAGATTTCTTATTCCTATACTCTTCTCACTCCAGCCAAATTGGGTTTCTCTCAATCCCTTCTCTCTGCCCCTAGCTCCCTCTAGCCAAAGGGCCTTTGAACATACCATTTCCTCTGGCATGAATACCTTTCCCTTCCCCTCATCAACTACTTGGCTTCTAATGAAATCTCAGTCTAAGCATCACCTACTCAGGATAACCCTTTGCTTCCCTAGCTAGATCAAATTCCCCTATTAGAAGCTTTCATTGCACTATGTAACTGTTATCCAAAGTATTTAGAATACTAACAAATTCACTTACTGGTGTGATGCATTTACAAATACACGCTCTACTCTGTCCTCAGTAACTGCCATAGTGTTTATGTTCATGAAATATTTGCTGAATAAATAAGGCACTTTTTCTCTACAATCTCTATAGCAGTAAGTAATGCTGCAGCAAGAGAAAGACATCCTAAAGAATTTCCCTCTCCAATTTGAACATTCTAAATACAGGTTGTCTAAAAGAAAAGACTTTCCCTCATCTCAGTTTTATCTGCTTCCATGCTTAATCTGCCAGTTAACATGTCCCAGTATGCAATGCCCAGTTATAAACAACTTTCAAATGTCATGTCCCATTGTCCCAGAGTTACTTTCCTTTACTAACAGTGGAGCAGATCCCACATTGCCACAGAACCAAGATAAATCTTCTGTTCTTACTTTGAAAAATGATCTCATTAATGAAATCTGTAGTGTTGAATTATGCCATGCATCTTATTTCAATGGAGTCACGATATTAGCTCTCAGATTTAAAATAACTCCTCTTAGGCAATAATGTTTTTCTCTTTCCAAAATAAAGCTTATCTCCAAACTTGAGTCCATGTACTGATTCAACCAAAGCCTTTCCTTGTGAGAGTGCAATTTAGGTAGGAAAAGGACTCACAGCATTCTTCCTCTTCCCCTAACCCCCACCATCACCTTGTCAAATAAAAGCCAAAACACTGAGCTGGGCATTCAAGGCTCTAGGATGGGCACCTATCTGCTTTGGAATCCTACCTTCCTGATGCACCCCTTCATGTACCCAGTGAGTATCCAGTACGGACAAAATGGTTGGTCACCATTCCCTCAACTTTTCCCTATTTATTAAGTATTAAATCAATTCTTGGATATATTTATAAAATGTATGAAGATCTTTTCCCTTTATGAAAGAGGAATTTTATTTTTTTAAAGATTTTATATATTTATTTTTAGAGAGAAGAGAAGGGAAGGAGAAAGAGAGAAACATCAATGTGTGGATACCTCTTACACACCCCCTACTGGGGACCTGGCCCACAACCCAGGCATGTGCCCCAATTGGGAATCAAACCGACAATCCCTTGGTTTGCAAGCCCATGCTCAATACACTGAGCTACATCAGCCAGGTGTTAAAAATGTATGAAGTTTTTTAAAAGGTGCTGAGTAGTAAACTTTATCAAGGTTTCTCCAGCACTGTAATTATTAACTCTACTCAGGTCACATGAGTATCCCTGATTCCCTAAACCATTTTATCCCTGCCCAGGAGGAAAGCCAAGACCTCCTGTCTTTGTAAAGATGGTCATTACGATAATTACTATGATCCCAAGCACTCACTAAGCAATGGGCTTTAGCTGCTGCCCATTATAATTTCAAGGAGAAATATTCTGGACAGTATTAGGGCTCTTCTGGATCCTTGGTACCTATGGTTCTGTACCATATTTTTTGGCACATTTTAATATCTCTGAAATCAGATGCACCTTCTGATCTCTTTTGACTAGGTAGTCATCATGATACTCTCCATTGCTGGAGCATCAAAACTTGCAGAAGGGGTTAGAGACTTGGAAGAAACAGCAGAAACCATAGTTGGAGCTCTTTTAACCCCACCCTCCCAAACCCAATATTTGGGAAGGGTGGTTAGAGACAGGAAGCAATGAATTTAGCAACTTCCTGAAACTGAAGTCGACAGCCACCTAGTTCTACATAATTGCAGGTCTAGCTTAAGAGTCCAACACTAAAGGCTCAGATTTTTTTCTGATTCTTGCACAATGCTTTATCACCTACACACTTAGAGGCACAGTGGAGAAACAAAGACAATAATGACTCTAGGCCAAAAAGTAGTTCTAAGGAGTCAGACTCTGAACAAGAAGTATAAAGAAAACTTTAAGTATTCTATTTCACTGTTCTTTTCCAATGTATGATTTTTAAAATACTATGTCTATTATAAATGCTCTCTTTGAATAAGTATAAAATAGAAACTCTAGAAAAAATTTTAAAGCATCAAGTCCTAGTTTAATTGGCAGTGGTTTTTCTTTCTTCATAGTTGTGATATTATGATTTATAACAGGAAATACACATTTGGTCTTCATCCACTGTTCCTGAAACAGGCTCCTCATAATGAGAGCCATAAAGGTGTCTTTTTTTATGTCAATGAGGTGACTTTTGAAAGCACCTAAGGATGGGGCTGGTTGCCAGAAGTACCAACCACATGATTAGAAGGTTGGACTTCCGTCTCAACCCCTACCCTCCAGGGAGGTGAGAGGGACTGAAGATTGGGTCAGTCACCAATAGCCAATGGTTTAACCAATCACACCTATGTAATGAACTTTCCATAGAATACCAAAGGACCGTGTTTGAAGAGATTTCAAGTTGGTGAACATGTGGAGATTTGGGGACAGTAGTGAGCTCTGAGAATTCACAGAAGTTCCATGCTCTTTTGCCACAGAACAGGTTCCAAGCTGAGGAGAGTGCTACCCTGGCATGATCTCAGACAAGCAAATTCTGACATCATGCAGGAAAAAGTTCAAGACATAATTCCAAGTGAAAGTGTGAATAAGTTATTAAACCTTAGGTCAGTGAAGCAAAAGAAGGGCCCTTGAAGGCAGGATCAAGGGCTTAGCTCAGGACAAGCTACTGCTGCCTGCTGCTCCCCTGGTAGCAATTCTTGTTGGAACCCTTAAAGCTTATGATAAAGAAAGCAAAAGTACAAGCCTGAGGGCCAAGATGGAGGCATAGGTGGACACACTGTGCCTCCTCTCACAACCAAAATAAAGGACAATAAAAAATGAGAACCAAAAAAACACCCAGAACAGATAGGAAATTGAATTGTACAGAAGTCCGACAACGTTTCACCCAGTCAGGTAAGAGGGGCAGAGTCAGCAGCTGGTAAAGAAGGATCACAGCAAGAAAAATCAGTGGCTAGGGGTCCCGGACACACAGGCGGTGGTTGGCACAACCCAGGGGCACAGGCAGCAGTTACCGGGCACAAGGAGGCAACGAGCAGACCAAGTGAGGCGCACAAGGTGGCTGACTGCAGACACACACTCGTGCGCAGATAAAACATGTGAAAACGGGCAGCAAGACAGACTCCTCGATGCAGGGCCCCAGCGCTGGGAAATAAAGCCTAAAAGCACCGATTGAAAACACTTGTGGGGGTAGAAGTGCCAGGAGAGACACCCAGCCTCACAGAAGAGATGTTGGAGAGACCCACAGGGTCCTAGAATGTACACAAGCCCACCCACATGGAAATCAGCACCAGAAGGGCCCAATTTGCTTGGGGAAAGTGGTGGAAGGGACTGGAACCCAAGAGAGAGTGGAGCATGCACCATTGTTCCCTCTTGGACCCTGCCCCCACATACAGTGTCACAACCCAGTGACTGGGCTACCCCGCCCTGGGGAACACCTAAGGCTCTGCCCCTCACTACATAACAGCTGCGACCAGACCCCCCTCCCCCCCCAAAAAAAAAACCCAAAACCAGAAATGGCTCAAATGGGAGAACAGATCAAAGCCCCAGAGCCAATTCCTCTAAGCAAACAAGAGATAGCCAATCTATCAGATGCACAGTTCAAAGCACTGGTTATCAGGATGCTCAGAGAATTGGTTGATTTTGGTCGCAAATTAGATGAACAAATGAAGGCTACAATAAGTGAAATGAAGGAAAACGTACAGGGAACCAATAGTGATGGGAGGAAAACTGGAACTCAAATCAATGGAGTAGACCAGAAGGAAGGAAGGAAGAAAGAAACAGAAAAGAAGGAAGAAACAAGAATTCAGAAAAATGAGAAGAGGCTTAGGAACCTCCAGAACATCTTTAAACATTCCAACATCTGAATTATAGGGGTACCAGAAGGGGAAGAGGAAGAGCAACAAGTGGAAAACTTATTTGAACAAATAATAAAGAAGAGCTTCCCCAATCTGGCAAAGGAAATAGACTTCCAGGAAGTCCAGGAAGCTCAGAGAGTCCCAAAGAAGTTGGACCCAAGGAGGAACTCACCAAGGCATATCATCATTACATTAGCCAAGATTAAAATGAAGGAGAGAATTCTAGAAGCAGCAAGGGATAAGGGCACAGTCACCTACAAAGGAGTTCCCATCAGACTGTCTGCTGATTTCTCAAAAGAGACCTTACAGGCAAGAAGGGGCTGGAAAGAAGTATTCCAAGTTATGAAAGTCAAGGACCTACATCCAAGATGGCTCTATCCAGCAAAACTGTCATTTAGAATGGAAGGGAAGATAAAGTGCTTCCCAGATAAGGTCAAGTTAAAGGAGTTCATCATCACCAAGCCCTTATTATATGAAATGTTAAAGGGACTTATCTAAGAAAAAGAAGATAAAAAAATATGACAGTAAAAAGAGAGCAAACTCACAGATATTAACAACCACACCTAAAACAAAAGCAAATTAAGCAAACAACTACAATAGGAACAGAAACACAGAAATGGAGATCACATGGAGGGTTAGCAACAGGGGAGTGGGAGGAGGAGTGGGGGGAAAAGGTACAGAGAACAAGTAGCACAGACGGTGGGTAGAAAATAGACAGGGGGAGAACAAGAATAGTGTGGGAAAAGTAGAAGCTAAAGAACTTATGACACATGGACATGAACTAAAGGGGGGAATGTGGGTGGGAGGGGGTGTGCAGGGTGGAGGGGAATGATGGGGAAGAAATGGGACAACTGTAATAGCATAATGAATAAAATATATTTTAAAAAAGAAGATGAAAAAAGTGTTAAAAAAAAAAGAAGTACAAGCCTAAGGAAAGGGGCATGGAGCATGGATGTGCTCAAAGAAGAGCACGCACTGGTATCATTTGTCTTAAGGGTTTTTATCTATTTTCTGTAGGCAGGAAGCTTAGGGGAGGTCTCAGAAGAGGACCTCAACTAAATATTCATTAGATTTCCAGATGTGTCATTTAGTATCCTGATATGTCAAAATGAGCATATCATGGAGTCAGGGGTCACTTTCTGGTTAGTGTCACCCTTATCTTGGATCAGTCTGGCTCTAGTACCAATTAGATACAAACTACAATTTTTTTGTTGTTATCTATCTTCCCAAGGTGATTTAAAGCACCTGCTTTTAGATATCTTTGCTTAGGGAGGACAGAATTCTTGATTTATCGGCTGGCTGTTAATTACTCAGCTGATCTGGCCATTTGTTCAACCATTTGTCTCAGTTTCCTCATTGTACTTGCCAGGAAATTTTTCTAGCTTCTTACTAACCTGCCTCACTTTCTCCATACCTTGCTTCCTAAGTTACATTCTTTTATAATAAACCAGTGGTCTAATAAGTAAAACAATTCTCTGAGTTCTGTGAGCTGCTCTAGCAAATTAATCCAAACCAAGGAAGAGGTCATTAGAACCTCCAATCTATACCCAACTGGTCATAAGCACAGGAAACAAGGTGGGTTGTGACTGGAATCACAGTGGGGGCTAGGGGAGCAGTCTTGTGGCACTGAGAATATCTGTGGGATCTGACACAATCTCTAAGTAGATAGTGTTAAATTGTGGTAAATTGTAGGACACCCAGCTGGTGTCAGAGAAGTGTTTGGTGGTGTGAGAGAACCACCACCACTCCCTACTCACACACCACTCATACACACATACACACACACACACACACACTAACTGTTATCAGAATTTATTTAGTAGTACATGAAATAATGGCATATCTCATAATGGGTAGTTTCTTACATTTGATGAAACATGATGTGTCTGCAGTGATTTTCCAGATAAACTATAATTTTTTACTACGATTGGTTAGCATGTGCAGGCCTCCTGAGCCAGCCCAAGTATGAAAAGAAAATAAATACCACAGAATTTCAGGAAGTTATAAATCTGAGGGCTCAACCATAGGATTCAGTAAACCCACTGGGGTCCTCATAGCCCATGAGGACCTCTCTGTAAATGAAACTTTTCTCACTTGCACTCAGGTCTAAGCTGTGCCCCTGGACTCCATTATATATTCATTTATGTGTCTCTCAATATACCTAGGACAAAGCCTTACACACACTAGACCCTCAGTGAATGTGTGTTGAGTTGACAATGCCTTCCATTGGAACTTCCTTCCCTCCCCTATTCCATTTATCTAATATCTCTCTGCTCCAAAGCATGCATCAAGTCACTGATATGCTAATCCTTCTTAAATGTTGCTCCTAAGCCTAGTTCAAATATTTGCTATGATTTCCTATGAGCACTGCACGTCTACTGTTGCAGGTCTCTTCAACTCATTGCTGAGAAAACCTATGCTGGTTCCACCAATGGGATGAAATTTATGTGTCCTGAACTCTTCACCAGGTTAATCATAACCAGACTCTAAAAGGACAGAATGGGTCTCCTACATGTGTCACCTCTGATCAGTTGATAATAGCTCTGTGAAGAACCAGAAGGATTCTGAGAACACATCTGGCTCAGCAAGGAAGAGAGCTATGATTGATTACTGATGTCTGCCATGGAACGCCCAAACATCAGCATGCATTTGCCATACCTAATCTACATATGGCATGACTCATGCAGCACCAAGAGTTCTCCTCGCAATGCCCCATAATGTAAACATTAAAATGATTTCTATAAATACATCTCTTGGCATTTATAACTTGTTTTTCTAGGTTGTCTATGACTATTTTCTCAGTACAAAAGTGTGTGTGCATGTGTGTGTGTGGAGGGGGGAGCTTGTCACATAATCAAATCTATGAATCTTTCTATATTTCTTTATTTATTTTGATTACTAAAGTTCTCTTGTTCCAGTTTATGGAAACTTGCACTTATAATACCAAGAAGTATTTTTAGGTTCAATGTTATATTTAAATCACAGATCTACCTGGAATTGATTTTATTGTAAACAGTGAAATTGGAAGACAGCTTTATTTTTTTTCCCATGTAAAAAAAAAATTCAGTTTCATACCAATTATTGAACACTTTCCTCCATTAATTTGAACCGCCTTTTGAATCTAACACTATATTATTACATCTCATTGTTTACTCTGCTTAATTCTATGCCATTAGCATAATAGTTCAATTACTTTCACTTTACAATACATTTTAATGTCTCACAGAACATGTTCTTCCCTCATTCTTCTTGCTTTTTATCAACTAACTATCAAATCTTATTTGTTCATTTTTTTCAAATAGACTTTACAATCATTTTCTCAAATACAGGGGGTAAAAAGTTCCATGATAATGTTAGTGAAATTTGTGTTTACAGGATTACATTAAGAACAATTTAGTTCTCTGTAATATTAAATTTTCATGTCCCCCCAAAAAAAGATCATTCTCTCTTAATTTATGAAGTTGTCCTTTATGGTCACTCAGCAGAGTCTAATTATTTTCTTTTTCTATATCCTGAGCATTTTTTGTGAAGTTTATGCCTAAGTATTTCTGTTTTAAACACCATTAGGAAAGAATCTATTATCCAATACATTCTCTTACTGGCTACTGTTTATGTTTCAAAGAAAGCTATTTTTCATGCACTCTTTTGTTTATTGTATACCTTACTATATTTATTGTTTCTGGAGTTGTTAGTTGATTTTGATTATTATTGTTTTGCATTATAAGATTATATGATAATATAATCTTTTCTCTTTTTTTCCAAAGCCAAGTCCTCTTACTATTTCTCTTCTGTAACCATTTTTCTGACTGGCACTGTCAGAAAAATGTTCAAAAGCAGGAGTCAGAACAGGCATCTGGTCTCACTTCTGAGATAAGGAAAGATTCTGGTGCTTTAAAATTAGACAGGATTCTGTTGTCAGTTTAAAATACTGATGAGGAAGGTGCTTTCTATAGTCATTTCACTTAAGAAGTTATATCAGAAATGCATGTTAAAATTAAGCCAGGGCTTTATGAGATGAAACTATACCTTGTATCTTTCAGATTAGTCAACTATGGTTGTAATAATACTGCGTAACAAACTAGTTCAAAAATCAGTGGGTTTCAGTTGACATGTAAAAAGCTTGAACGTTGTCTCTCCTGTCCTTACAACAAGAATAAAAAGGTAGAAAAATAAAAAATCAACACATTGAAGAACTAAGGTTGTAAGCAATCTGGAGAGACAGACGCATCCAGAAAGACAAAGCTGGAGCAGAAACCACTGAAACTATAAACTACCACGAACACTTAACATGGCTATCTTAGATGAGTTACTAGAGGCTGAACGTGGACTAGTATGAGAGTGACAAACTCCTCAGACCCACAGTCCTGGGGGAAGGGGGCACCTTTATGTGAGCTTTAAATCCAGAAATCCCACCAGGTTCTCATGGTGAAGATGTATAAAAAGTTTTATGTAACACAACCTAGTGGGATTTATTCCAAGTATGTGAAGATGATTCAACATTGGGAAATATATGTAATCCACCACATTGACAGACTAAAGAAAACAAACTATTTGATTTTATCTATTGACAAAGAAAAAAGCATTTGACAAAATCTAGCATTCACCCATGTTAAAAACTCTCAGCAAACTGAAAATAAAAGGTAACTTCCTAAACTTAACAAAGAATTTCTACAAAAAGCCTACTGAAGCTAATATCATACCCAATGATGTAACACTGGATGATTTTCCTCCCAAAATCAGGAACACGGCAAGGATGTCCTATCTCACTGATCATATTAAATATCATACCATAAGTCCTAGCTAGTTCAAAGGACTAGGAAAAATAA
This sequence comes from Anoura caudifer, assembly GCA_004027475.1. Taxonomy (NCBI): domain Eukaryota; kingdom Metazoa; phylum Chordata; class Mammalia; order Chiroptera; family Phyllostomidae; genus Anoura; species Anoura caudifer. The sequence goes on from PVKU01006530.1 coordinate 83,803, forward strand.
AATGTTTACAGGTTAGAAATGAAGAAATACACTGTCTTTGTTCATAAATGACATGATTATCTATGTTGAAAATTCCAAGTAATCAACAAAATAGTCCTGGAACTAATAAGCACGTACAAAAAGGTCACAGAATAAAAGGTTAATATATGTCAACTGCTTTCCCATATACCAGGTATGAACAAGTAAAATTTTTAATTTTTAAAAATATTATTTACAGCCTAGCTGGTGTGGCTCAGTGGATTGAACATGGGCTGTGAACCAAAGGGTCACTGGTTCAATTGCCAGTCAGGGCACATGCCTGGGTTGCGGGCCAGATCCCCAGTAGGGGGCTTGTGAGAGGCAATCACACATTGATATTTCTCTCCCACTCTTTCTCCTTCCTTTCCCCTCTCTCTAAAAATAAATAAAAATAAAATAAATAAAAATATTTAAAAAAAATATATTATTTACAATAGCACAAAAAAAATGTCCAATGGTTGGGCAAAGGTGGAATAGCCACCATAATGAGAAGGTATCTTTAGAACAAAAGATGAAACAGCAACTCCATAGAATACAACTGAATTTATTTTTTTAATTTTTAAAAATATTTTATTTATTTATTTTTAGAGAGAGGTGAAGGGAGAGAGAAAGAGAGGGAAAGAAACATCAATGTGTGGTTGCCCCTCACACACCCCCTATTGGGGACCCGGCCTGCAACCCAGGCATGTGCCCTGACTGGGAATCAAACTGGCAACACTTTTCTTTACAGTCTGATGCTCAATCCACTGAGCCACACCAGCCAGGGCACAACTGAATTTATTGTAAGATAATTTACTTACAGGAAGATGGGATTGGAGCAGAACAGATGACCCAACAATTCTGTGCATTTTATTCTCCATTAACAAACCCTGTTACAGTACGTTTTTTATAATATAACTCAGATACTATTGACTGACAGGACAAGGGAAAAAGGAATGTAGTAGCACCAGGGACCACACTTCCTGGTAGTCTTGTGATAGATGATTATTTATAGTCGATACTATTACCAGTTTGACATTTATCTTTGTTGTCATGCCATTCCACCTGTTATTAACAAAAATATTAATGACTACCTTTTAAGGAACACAGATAATCATCAGCTAGAAAGCTCTGATATGCTTGCTAAGAATGGTGAGGTTGATCAAAGGTCATGAAACTTAAAAATGGAACAAAATCTGGGACACAGAGATGGAATTGGTTTTGTTCACATCTACATCTATACAGAATCTAATAAAATATGTATAATATCTACAAGCAGAAAACTATAAAATTCTAATGAAAGATATCAAGGAAGATTTAAGTAACTAGAGAAAAATTCCATGTTCATAGAATGGAAGATTCAATATTGTCAAAAAGTCAATTCTTTCCACTTTGGCCTATAGCTTCAACACAACAAACTAATTATAAAGGTACCAACAGACTGATTTTAAGGTGTATGTGGAAAAGCAAACAATCTAAAATAGCCAACTCAATATGGAAGTAGGAACAAAGTTGGAAGATTGATATGATCTGATCTCAAGACTTACTAACAAAGCTAAAGTGATCAGGACAGCATGGCATTGAGGAAAGAATAGGCACATAGATATGTGCAATAAAATAGAGAACTCAGAAACAGACCCACACGTCTGTAGTCAACTGTTCTTTGACAAAGGAGAAGACAAAATTCAATAGAAAAAGGATAGTGTTCAATAAATGGTGCTGAAACAACTGGATGTCCATATGCAAAAATAAATGAACCTACACACAGACCATACAACTTTCACAAAATTTAACTCAAATCGATCATAGGCACAAAACTATAAAACTTCAAAAAGAAAGCATAGGAGAAAATCTAGTTGAGCTTAGGTTCGGTGATGAGTTTTTAGGCAGGACAACAAAAGCATAATCCACAAAAGAAAAAATTGATAAGATGGACTTTATTAAAATTAAAAACTTCTTCTCCAAAGAAGATGCTATGACAAGTATCAAAACCAAACCACAAATTGGGAAGACATATTCACAAAGCACAAATCTGATACACAACTTGTAACCAAAATATACAAAGCAATTTTAAAACAATAAGAAAACAATCCAATTTAAAAATAGGCAAAAAATGTGAGTAGACATCTCACTAAAGAATATATACATAAGATAAATAAGCACAGAAAGATGTTCAACAGCATTCATCATCAGAGAATTACAAATTAAAACAACAAGATACCATACATACCTATAAGAATGGTTAAAACCCGAAACACTGACAACACTAAAGGATGGTGGGGATGCCGAACTACAGGAGCTCTCTTTCGTGGTTGGTGGGAACGCAAAATGATACAGTCACTTTGGAAGAAAGTTTAGCAGTTTCATACAAAGCTAAACATAGTCTTATCACACAACCTAGCAATCACAGTCCTAGTTATTTGCTGAACTGATGTGAAAAATTATCCCCAGATAAAAGCTTGCATTTTAGTGCTTTTATAGCATCTTTAGTCATAACTGACAAACACTGGAAACAACCAAGATGCCCTTCAATAGGCGAATAAATAAACAAACTGGTTGAGACCTTCAGGATTTCAAATCAAGATGGAGGTGTAGGTAGACACGCTTCACCTCCTCAATGCAATCACAAGAAGTATTACAACTAACCTCAAAACAAAAACACCCAGAACTTCCAGAAAACAGAACTATATGGAAGTCTGACAAACAAGGATTGTAGGAGGGACAGAGTAGCGGAGTAAGGGCAGAGAGGACGTGGTATGGCGCAGAGAGGTGGAGGCAGCAGTGTTGGTGGAACAGGCAGTCCCACATTCACATGTGGTGGACAGGAGCGAACCATCCCAGCCCGACAAAGATTAACTAGATGACTCTATCCAGCCAGGCTGTCATTTAGAATGGAAGGGCAGATAAGTACTTCCCAGACAAGGTAAATAAAGTTAAAGGAATTCATCATCACCAAGTCATTATTATTACATGAAATGTTAAAGGGACTTACTTAAGAAAAAGAAGATCAAAACTATGAATATTAAAATGGCAACAAATGCACAACTATCAACAACCGAATCTAAAAAACAAAGCAAACAAGCAGAACAGGAACAGATTCATAGATGTGGAGATCATCTGGAGGGTCATTAGCTCGTGGGGAGGAGAATGGGGGAAAAAGGTGCAGGCATTAAGAAGCATAATTGGTATGTATAAAATAAATGGGGGATATTAAGAATAGTATAGGAAATAGAGAAGACAAAGAACTTATATGCATGACCCATGGACATGAACTGGGGAGGTTGCTGGAGGAAAGGGGGTACCAAGTGGAGAGGAGCAAAGTGGGGAAAAGTGAGAAAACTGTAATAGCATAATCAATAAAATATACTTAAAAAAACTGTGGTACCTCCGGACAATGAAATTCTACTGAGCACTAAAAAGGAATATGCTATTGAACCAAGAAAAGACGTGAATGAATCTTAAATGTATACTGCTAAGTGAAAGAAGGCAGTCTTAAAAAACCACATACTATGTGAGTTCAGTTATATGATATTATGGAAAAGCCAAAACTACAAGAATGGTAAAAATATCAGTGGTAGTCAGGGATTTTACAGAAGTTGAAGAAAGCACAAATGGTGTAACAAGGGGATTTTTTAAGGTAAGAAAAACATTCTCTGTGATCCTGGAAAGGTGGCTACTTGACACTCATAATCAAAACCTATGGAACTGTACAGTACAAAGAGTGAGCATTATTGATTGCAATTTTTTAAAATTATTTAAGAAATCAAGAGATCCCAGGGTGGAGTGCAGAATGTGACGAAAGAATCTATGAAACAACCTCACTGAAAGGGGAGGGGGAAAAGGTTTAACTAGAAACCAGTTAAGTCTATAAGACTAAATGTGAAAGGAACTTTATATAAGCACAATACTGAATTGGTAAAGTTGTTTCCCATAGGAGTATGAGTTACCAATTCTGATTCTGCTTTATACACATCCTGGAATTGAACAGTTAAGTAAATGGTAGAAACCAAGTTTTTCACTGATCACAGATCAGCAAGGGAAGGTGACTAGAATGACTCATGTGGTGATGGATTAGAGTTAGAGACATCAGTAGGGACTCGTGTTATACTAATATAGATACAGGTGTTTACTTACAAAAATGTTTGTAGCTATGTGTATATACACAGGCTAGTATACACACAAGCATTTCTTTTCTATCTCAGCTGGAAGAGCCCAGAAGCAACAACATCCTTGCAGTAGCAAGCACATCAAGTACCCGAATCTTGGTTTCTAATCATTCTCCAACAAAAGAAGCCAGGGCTCCTGGGAGAACAGTTGATTCTAGGCCTGGAGAAGGAAATATACAAGAGAAGCCTGCAAGTTCGTGTAGCACCAGAAAATTTTTTTTAAAAATTGTTCCCCAAAAACCCACAATGACAGGGATATGTCAAAGGGACACAAGAGCCATCTGAAAGGGCTTCCATTGGCTAAAGCTGGAACAATTGGAGGAACAAAATAAGTAAAAATGTATTGGATTATGCCCTGAAGTATAAAATAAATATCCAGGAGTCCATACTGATACAAATAAGTGATTGAATAAATAACTAAGTGAGGGGAAAGAGACAGAACTCCCATGCAGAAGAATTTCAAATTACATTATACAGATACCCCATCTTCAAGGTGGGAGAGCACAACATTCCACTCTTTAGGTGTGAATTGTACACAAGGTCCTCCTCAAAAAAAGCTCAGTGTGACAAGGACCAGGGGTGGACAGTGACTTTACAGTGGAGAAACCTGAGAAACATGGCTTCAGTTAGGTTATCAAGGTTAACATCTGATGCGGACACCGGCCAGCAGTATCCACGTCATTATGGATGAAATAAAACATACACACAGACTACCGAGTCTGGTGGAGGAATAAGGATGACAGCATGGCTTTTCTCTCAAGAGGAGCAAAAGCCGTGGCCTCCACCATGACAGGCCTTTATTCTAATATCTCTCCTCCCATTCCAAGATGGTTCTCCCTCATTATCCCCAGGTTACAACAAAGGAGCCAATGCCCCTCATTACATCACAGAAGAAGGATATTAGCAAATGAATAGGCAGCCAGTTACACAATCTCTGCAAGGTACTTGCCGGGTGAGAGGGTTTTAGCAAAGAGCAAATCTCGAAACAGCTTAGGTATATTGCAAATCTGATTACCCACAAGAGAACCTATCTGTGGGCATGGGTCCTGTGCATCTCTGAGTGGGAGCTGGGCCCATGCCATGCAGAAGGGTCTGCCACAAACATCAACATCAATAAGTCGTATTATTAGCATATCCCCTTGATTTGATGTGATGAGTATGGCACTTTTCCACTCTGGTCTTCCACCTTCAAACCTATGACCTCAGCCTAGTCATGAGAAAACACAGACAAATCCCAACTGAGGAGCATTCTATAAAACATACAACAAGTGCTCCTCCAAGTTGTTAAAGTCATCAAAAACCAGGAAATTCGGAAAAACCATCACAGCCAAGAAGAGCCACAGTAGACACAATGACTAACTACAGTGTGGTATCCAGAATGGAATCCTAAACCAACAAAGGGACATTGGGAAAAAACTAAGGAAATCTGAATAAAATATGGACTTTGGCTAATAATAATGTATAACTGATTCATTAATTGTGATAAATGCACCATTCTAAAGTAAGATGTTAATGAGAAAAGAAACATGGTATGAAGTGCATGTGAACTCTCTCAATTTTTCTGCAACTCTAAAACTATTCTAAAATTAGAAGTTAAGGTTAAAAATCACTGGCTGTCACAACAAGCATTTTGCTCAGTTCTGTAGCATGAATGAGACCCCTCTACAGAAGCCTGCTGGATGGCTGGGCCTGGCTCCAGAATTCAAGTGGAATTCAGGCTTTCTCTATTATGTTTCTACACTCCTCTTGGACCTGGGGCGACCTGGGGCATGTTCCTGTTTTGGCAAATGGCAGATGTGCTAGAGGCCAAGCTAACTACATAAACACATTAAAGATCTCTCTGCCCACAGCATATCATCTACCATTCAATTGCCCAGAGTCAGTCACATGACCAAGCTCAACATTAATGAGGTACAATGTATAATCTACCTATTCTACATGCTAAGGGGTGGGAGAAAGATCTGAGCAATTGAGAACAATTATCCAATCTATATAGTATTTTATCAGTTAGGGCGATTTGGTTAAAAGCAACAGAACCTATTCTATCTTAAACAATGAAAGAATTTATTGGAATTGTGTGGATCAGTTCACAAAACCCAAAGAATTAAGTTTCAGAAAGACAGAAAAACTGCAGGGAAACTAGTGGTGAGTCTCACTGGAACTCTGCTACCCAAGCAAGTGTGCGCCTACCATTTCTTACTCTCACATTTCTATGTTCTAAATTCAAATTCCCAGAAGAAAGAGCACATCACTCTGGTTTATTAGTTCAATGTTCCCTCCAAGACTAGGATACCAGTACCAGAACCAAGGGAGAAGGAATGCATTTCTGGAATAAATTCTGCCTGAGTGAGTATTGGTGTGTTATACCTTAATATCTGCAGAGCTCGATTAGCTAATGATTTGTTTAGAACTTTTTACATATACATACAAGAGAACTGTCTGTAGTTGTGTGTGTGCACACACTATCTTTTGTTTCTAGAAACGGTGTTACTATGTTTCTCCTTTTTGTGTGGCTATATGTTATTGTAATCTTTTAACTGCTCTTTGGTTATACTGCTTTTCTATTATTTATCTCTTCCTCATTCCTAATTTATGTATTTGTGTTTTCGCTCACTTTTTCTCCCTTGATTTTATTAGCTTCAAATTATTTTTTCACTGGTTTTTAAATAACAAATTTTTAGATATATCAATTCTACCTTTTTTCTTCCCTCTAATTAATTAATTACATTATAATTATTTAGTAATATATAAATAAAATGTATGAAATCCATATTTATGTTTCTGTTATGTTTTTGGTTAGACTTATTTTAAATTCTTGCAGTAAATGCTTAATTTTTTCTCAACTAACTAACACAAATATTTAAAGTTATCAACTTTCCACTCGATACAACTTTGGCTACATCCCATTACTTTTATATGTGGCTTTTTCATTATCTATATTTTCTAAATATTCAGCAAGTATGGTTTTGATTTTTCTCTTTGACCCTGGAATTATCCAGTAAATATATGTATAATATCCAATTCATAAAGTTTCTGCTCATCTATTTGTGTCTCTTTTAATTTTTCTCTTCTAAGTATATTTTATTGATTATGCTATTACAGTTGTCCCATTTTATCACTCCTTTATTCCCCTCTGCCCTGCACCCCTCCTCCAACCAGTATTCCCCCGTTCTAAGTTTATGTCCGTCGGTCATACATATAAGTTCCTTGGGTTCTCCATTTCCTATACTATTCTTAACCTCCCCCTATCTATTTTGTACCTACCATTTATGCTTCTGAATCCCTGTACCTTTTTCCCCATTCTTCCCCCTCCTCCTCCCCACTGATAACCCTCCACGTGATCTCCATTCCTGTGATTCCATTCCTGTTCGAGTTGTTTGCTTAGTTTGTTTTTGCTTTTGTTTGTAGGTTCAATTGTTGATAGTTATGAGTTTGTTATCATTTTACTATTCATACTTTTGATCATCTTCTTTTTCTTAGATAAGCCCCTTTAACATTTCATATAATAAGGGCTTGGTGATGATGAACTCCTTTATCTTGATCTTATCTGAGAAGCACTTTATCTGCCCTTCCATTCTAAATGACAGCTTCGCTGGATAAAGCAATCTTGGATGTAGGTCCTTGCCTTTCATGACTTGGAATACTTCTTTCCAGCCCTTCTTACCTGCAGCGGATTTTGAGAAATCCTCTGATAGTCTAATGGTAACTCCTTTGTAGGTAACTGTCTCCTTTTCTCTCACTGCTTTTAAAATTCTCCCCTTATCTTTAATCTTGGCTAAGGTAATTATGATGTGCCGTGGTGTGTGCTTCCATGGGTCCAACTTCTTTGGGACTCTCTGAGTTTCCTGGACTTCCTGAAAGTCTATTTCCTTTGCCAGATTGGGGAAGTACTCCATTGTTTTTTCAAATAAGTTTTCAATTTCTTGCTCTTCCTCTTCTCCTTCTAGCACTGCAACAATTCAGATGTTGGAATGTTTAAGGTTGTCCCAGAAATTCCTAAGCCTCTCCTCATTTTTTTTTGAATTCTTGTTTCTTCATTCTGTTCTGGTTGGATGTTTACTTCTTCCTTCTGTTCCAAATCATTGATTTGAGTCCCAGTTTCCTTCCTTTCACTATTGGTTCCCCGTGTATTTTTCTTTATTTCATTTTACATAGCCTTCACTTTTTCCTCCATTTTGTGACCATACTCAACCATGTCTTTGAGCATCCTGATTACCAGTGTTTTGAACTGTGCATCTGATAGGCTGGCTCTCTCTTCATTACTTAGTTCCATTTTTGGACCTTTGATCTGTGCTTTCATTTGGGCCATATTTCTTTGTCTCCACATGCCTCTTATGCTTTAAGGGGTAGAGCCTTAGGTATTCGCCAAGGAGAGGCAACCAACAGCTTCACTGTGGCTTTGTATGTTGGGGAGGGGTCAGAGAGGGAACAATGGCACTTGCTGGGCTTTTAGCCAGCTTTCAGTCACTTCTTCCACTACCCACAAGCAAATTGTGCCCTTCTGGTGCTGATTCCTGGGTGGGTGGGTTTGTGTATGTTCTAGGACCCTGCGGGTCTCTCCAACAAACTCTCTTGTGAGGCTAGGAATCTCTCCCACCACAGCAACCCCCACAGATTTTTATAGTCAGAGGTTTTGAGGCTTTATTTCCCCACACTAGAACCCTGGGTTGCATGGTCTATCTTGCTCCCCAGTTGTTCCTCCCACACACAAATGTGGGACCACCTGATCCTCCAGCCACCACCTTGCAGTGCCTCCTTCCCCCGCCCCCAGCTGCCCATCTCTGCCCCTCCTATCAGTCTGGATGAATGTTTCTTCTTTAACTTCTTGGTTGTCGGACTTCCATACGGTTCAATTTTTCTGGCAGTTCTGATTTTTTGTTTTTAAACTTGTTGTTCTCCTTCTTTTGGTTGTGCAGAGAGGCAAAGTGTATCTATCTACACCTCCATCTCAGCCAGAAATCTACTTATTAATTTTTTCTAGGTTTATTTTTCAGAAAATATTACTCAACATATTTCTACTTTAGAGACTTCATTGAGAGTCTCTGTGTGGGTGGATATGATGTCAATATTTATACATCTCTCTAAGGATACTTAATTACTTCTGAGAGAATCACAGATGATATGATTTCATAGTTCTGGGGATCACTCCATGGGTTGTAGAGAAATCCATGCCTACTCGTGCTTTTTAATCAGCATTTTTATAAATTTCTCTTTTGCAAAGCCTGTATGAATGCTATAGTAAACTGGTAAGTTAAATTCTCCCTAAGTAAAAAAATTCAACAAGGCATGGGACTGGGTGTTATGATATCTGGACCCAAACTCCCAGCTCTACCACAAGCCAGTTGTATGACCTTGGACAAGTCTCTTACATTCTCTGAATTCCAGCATATTCATCTCCCTGTAAAAGAGGCTGAAGCTTTTGTCTTTGTAAGCTGGGGTCTCCCTGACTAAGCCTGGAGTTCTCAAAGGACTGTGGGAAACAGTACTATCTCCAATCTCATTATATAAAATGAAGTGATACAACTAGATGATCTGTAAGGTCCCAGCCAGATTTAAAATTCCACAGCTGGAACAAATCAGATACCCATGGTCCTTACTTTTAACTTCTTGGATTAAAAGAATCTACACTATATAAAATAAAAGAAAAGTGGAGGATTAGGTCCAAGTCCTGGCGTTAACATTAACTGGCTCTGTCATCGTAGATGTTAATATCTATTAGATGTCCAACCAACTACTCTGACCCTCACTTATTTCATCTTTAAGATGGATATGTCATCAAACTCACAAAGCTTAAATAATAAATAAAAAGTGCTTTATAAACTGTGAAATGCCATAAAGCCTTAGTTCCTGTTATTAAATACTCATGCCTCCATGTCTTGTGTGTTTTATAAAGTGTTAAATTCAATGAAATCTTTAAATTTAACTGCCTTTCATTAAAAAGGCAGCCATAGGCAGGTCTATACAGTGAAAGCAAGAGAATAGGTATTTTGCCTGAATTATCTGGGGAATCACAGCTAAATCACTTTGATGAGTTAAGTAGAGTAAGAATTAAGACTATCTCAAGGCTGGGGAAGAACTTAATAACCTCACTATATCTTTTTCCACCCCATTATTTCATAAAATTAAAACTGAGAGGGAATTACATTATAGTACATACTGAAAAAGTAAATGAAACCACAGAGTCACATCAGACTAGCACATAAGCACAGGAAAAAGACAGGCCTGGTGACTAGCATGTCAAATGAGTTTTCACATTAGGTGTTAATTGTTTCTTGTTTAAACAGGAAGATAATAAACCAACTCTCTGCTGTGTTCTCCTAACTCTAAACCTGTATGAGGAGTCATTTTGTAAATTCCAGCCCACTGAAGTAAAGGGTTACAACAAATCTATACTCTGATTTCCCTGGATGCAGGCTAGAGAAATTGTATCTTAAAGATTTTTTTTCTTCCAGCAAAGAATGAAGAGGAGGAGGAGAGCTGAACAACCTCATCACAAGCAATATGTGCAAATGGCCAATAAACAAAAAAAAAAGTGTTCAACATCATCAGTCATCAGAAAAACAAAAAATTAAAAACACTGTGAGATACCACTATACACCTACTTGGATGGCTAAAATTTACCAAGTTGTTGAACATTTTTTTTATAATGTTAACTATATACCTATACCATGACCTAACAATTTCACTCCTAGGTATATACCCACAAAAAGATTTATACAACAATGTTCATAGCAATTTTATCTATAAAAGTTGGGGGTGTGGTGGAGAGATGATCTAAATGTCCATCAATAAGACAATAGATAAGCAAATTGTGGCACATGAATACAACAGATTACTACTTAGCAAAAAAAAATAGAACTACTAATAAAACAATAGAGATGAATCTCAGAAACATGTTGAATCCAGGAAGTCAGAATAAACAAAATACATTCTCTAAGATTTCAAATATTCTGCAGTTTTGGAAACGTTCTCTATCTTGACTGGAGCCATGATTATCTGGACACAACATTTTTCAAATCCCATGAAACTGTACACGTAAAATCTGTAAATTTTACTGTATGTAAGTTAAATCCTAATAAAGAAATACATATTAATTTTTAGGGGACTTCTGGCCAAGATGGAGGCATAGGTGGACACACTGTGCCTCCTCTCACAACCAAAATTAAGGACAACAAAAATTGAGAACCAAAAAACAAAACAAAACAGATAGAAAACTGAATTGTACAGAAGTCCGACAATGTTTCACCCATACTGGTAAGAGGGGCGGAGTTGGCAGCCAGCAGAAAGGGATCACAGCAGGAAAAAGCAGTGGCTAGTGGTCCCAGATGTGCAGGCAGTGGTTGGCACAACCCAGGTACACAGGCAGTGGTTACAGGGCACAGGGAGGCAATGAGCAGACCAAGTGAGGCACACAAGGTGGCTGACCCCAGTCACACATTCGTATGCAGATAAAACAGGCAAAAATGGGCAGCAAGACAGATTGCACAACCCAGGGCCCCAGCACCAGGAAATAAAGCCTAAAAGCACCAATTGAGAACACTTGTTGGGGTAGAAGTGCTGAGAGAGACTCCCAGCCTCAAAGAAAAATTGTTGGAGAGACCCACGGGGTCCTAGAATGTACACAAGCCCACCCACATGGAAATCAGCACCAGAAGGGCCCAATTTGCTTGGGGAAAGTGGTGGAAGGGACTGGAATCCGAGAGAGGGGGGAGCAAGCGCCATTGTTCCCTCTGGGACCCCGCCCCCACATCCAGCATCACAACCCAGAGACTGGGCTGCCTGGCTCTGGTGAATACCTAAGGCTCCGCCCCTCTCTACAGAACAGCCGCGATCAGACAAAAAAAAAAAAAAAAAAATGGCTCAAATGGGAGAACAGATCAAAGCCCCAGAGCCAATTCATCTAAGTGACCAAGAGATAGCCAACCTATCAGATGAACAGTTCAAAGCCCTGGTGATCAGGATGCTCACAAAATTGGTTGATTTTGCTCACAAATTAGATGAACAAATGAAGGCTACAATAAGTGAAATGAAGGAAAACGCACAGGGAACCAATAGGGATGGAGGAAAACTGGGACTCAAATCAATGGAGTAGACCAGAAGGAAGAAAGAAACAACCAAATAGAAAAGAATGAAGAAACCAGAATTTTTAAAAAAAATGAGGAGAGTCTTAGGAACCTCCAGGACATCTTTAAATATTCCAACATCCAAATTATAGGGGTACCAGAAGGGGAAGAAGAGGAGCAACAAGTGGAAAACTTATTTGAACAAATAATAAAGGAGAGCTTCCCCAATCTGGCAAAGGAAATAGACTTCCAGGAAGTCCAGGAAGCTCAGAGAGTCCCAAAGAAGTTGGACCCAAGGAGGAACACACCAAAGCACATCATAATTACATTAGCCAAGATTAAAATGAAGGAGAGAATTCTAGAAGCAGCAAGGGATAAGGGCACAGTCACCTACAAAGGAGTTCCCATCAGACTGTCCGCTGATTTCTCAAAAGAGACCTTCCAGGCAAGAAGGGGCTGGAAAGAAGTATTCCAAGTCATGAAAGTCAAGGACCTACATGCAAGATGGCTCTATCCAGTGAAGCTGTCATTTAGAATGGAAGGGCAGATAAAGTGCTTCTCAGATAAGGTCAAGTTAAAGGAATTCATCATCACCAAGCCCTTATTATATGAAACGTTAAAGGGACTTATCTAAGAAAAAATAAGACAAAAAATATGACAGTAAAAAGACAGCAAACTCACAGTTATTAACAACCACACCTAAAACAAAAGCAAACTAAACAAACAACTACAACAGGAACAGAAACACAGAAATGGAGATCACATGGAGGGTTAGCAACAGGGGAGCTGAAGGAGGAGAGAGGGGGAAAAGGTACAGAGAACAAGTAGCACAGACGGTGGGTAGAAAATAGACAGGGGGAGGGCAAGAATAGTGTGGGAAAAGTAGAAGCTAAAGAACTTATGACACATGGACATGAACTAAAGGGGGGAATGTGGGTGGGAGGGGGTGTGCAGGGTGGAGGGGCATGACGGGGGAGAAATGGGACAACTATAATAGCATAATCAATAAAATATATTTGAAAAAAGAAATACATACTAATTTTTAAAAGAATGCAGAAGAATATATAAATGCCATTTAAAACTTGTATTTTCTATATCTGTGCTACTTTATAGCAAACATTTTTAAACTTAAAGCTTTATTGACTCTTTTCATAAATACCATTTAGCTTTACATTATTCCCACACTTCATTACTGCCAGTTTGATTATTTTTCTTTTAGTGCTTAAAAATTCTCTAGCTAAGCATCTTTTTCCATAACATGCATTATGCAAACACAGCACTGAATTAAAGTATATATTCCTAACCCCTATTACATGGTATAAAAATAACAGCCCTGTTATTGACTGTGGGAATAGTGGGAACAAATTAAACGTGACTTAATAGTGCAGGGGAAAAGGAGCAACAGTTAGCACTTAATAAGGTGATGCATGGGGTTCATTAGCATGCAGTGAAATTTATCAGAAGAGGTTTTCCGAACCTAATTAATTAACCTGCATTAAATACAAGCATTCGATTACTATGAACCCATTCTGAGTTTAAACATCAACATTAATTAACCCCATAATTGATACATTTCCCAGCCATGTGAGGAACATTAGTCACATAAATCAAAGAAGATCACAATATTAATAAAAATAAATTGAGAAGCAAATGTAAATGAGATGATGTGACCCTTTGGCCCATCCCATTTTAAATTCATTTTTAGATATGGGCATTTTAAAAAATGCTGGGTGACAGTACATTGCAAAGGAAACTTTTTAAAATTAGAAAACACAGATGCTCCTTGACTTACAATGGGGTTATGTCCCAATAAACCAATTGTATGTTGAAAATATCATAACTCAAAATGCACGCAATACACCAAGATTACTATAAATACACTCAGAACATTAATATTAGCCTACTGTTAGGCAAAATCATTTCAGTGACACTGCTGAGCATCGAAAGAGTATTGTAGTACATATTGTTAGCCCAGAAAAAGATCGAAATTCCAAGTATGATTTCTACAGAATGCATATCGCTTTCATACCATCTGTCCTAACTTGCATCCTATACACCATCTTCTGAAAACACCCACCACTGTCAAATAGATCCTAGAGAGATAGGACAAAAGAGCGGAACTGATACAGATGTATGTGGCAAACTTCTAGTTGTTCCTAAATACTCCTTTTCTCTTTCTTCAAAAGAAACAGAATTCTTAGGACATGGCCACTCAAAATAAAGATTATAGTCCCCAGCCTTTCTTGCAGCAGGTTTTAGGTGTTAAGATTGTAGATTATAGAACTAGATTCTGGCAGCTTTCAGGAATTTCCCTGAAAGACAGCTGGTACACAACTTTGGCCATTCTCTTTCTCTGCTTCACTTTGCTACCTGGGAAGCAAGCATGGCCTTGGGGGACAAGGCTGAAGGCCGTGCCCTAAAAGAGTGTACAGTGAGCTGTAAATAGGCTGCATCCCTAACCACCTCACAGAGAAAACCCACTAAGTAGCCTGCCCTGCATAACTCCAGACTTTTATATGAAAGAGCAATAAATTTCTATCTTGTTTACACCATTTTATTTTTGTTTTTTGTTGTTATTGTTGTTGTTGTTATTACTAAGAACTAAATTTAATCCTAATCAATACAAAGAGTATTATATTTGTAGTTTTGTGGTTTTCTCTTTTGTGTTGCTTAAAATCAAAAGGGCCATTAAAGCCTCCAGTCCTGAGAAAGAACACCTGAAGAAACGCTTTGGGTCACCTGAGTGCTCCAGGAAACAGAGCCTGATTAAGTGCTGGGTTAAGTGCTGCTAGTTATTTGCAGGTGCAACCCCAAAACAGTGAGTGAGGCAGGGGGATGTGAACTAAGGAAGGATGTAAAAATCGGCAAAGTGATGCACTGCCACACTGCTCACTACTTCACAATGATACATGAAAAGCCTGTCACTCAGCAGTTCAGGACATCTTCAGACAAACTCTATGAACAAACCATGCTTTAAGCCTTCAGTAGGGAGAAAGAAGAAAAGAAAATTTACTTATGTTGTCCCTACTTGGATAACCATCATTCTCTCCTGAGGCAGTTAACTCCTCTACTCCCCTGGATTGTATCATCTGACTCCTTCCTTATATCTCAAGAAGACAGAGCTCACACACTGAGGTGTCATGTTTGCCTCAACCTCAGAACTAAAGAGAGAAGTGGAAAATCAAAGGTGTGTGGCCACTAGGTCTGGCTGTGTGGGGGTAGCCAGAGAGAACCCGTAACTCCCAATAAGTGATCCTCTAGTCCCAGCAAGTTGGCCTAGACCAGCAGTTTTCAACCTTTTTTATCTCATGGCACACATAAACTAATTTCTAAAATTCTGCAACACACCAAAAAACATATTTTTGCCAACCTGACAAAAATAGGTATAATTTTGATTGACTTACAAAAAATAATAATAGGGGGTAGTAACTACCTACCCTTTTTGCTCCAGAGTGACTTTTTTAAAAATCAGGTGCCTATATTTGTACATAAGGATATCTGATACCAAGAATTAACCAGACACAACCTTCTTATGTGACGTGACCAATAATATGTAACTCTATTATATGACCTACATACATATGGTTCAAGATATAGCGCTCACACCAGGCAGCTATTGTTGTGTTATCTGTTGTCAATTTTTCATTTGATAATCTAAGGGAAAAAAGGTCAGTGCCTATGCCTAAATGGTCAATTATTGCATGTTTTAAAAATTCTTGTGGCACACCATTTGAAAATCACCAGCCTAGCCCTATAAATCCCCCTACAGTTTCCATGTCCATCAATGCCTGCCAACTCAGACCTCAGGTATGTCCAAAGTTTGACTTTAAAAATCTCAAAGCTGAATTTGCAATATCCAATATGAATGGACCCCTAAACAGACATACAGTCCTACCTATGAATATGATCCTAGTGGCTTTGGCTTATTGGTGTCTAAGATTATTGGCCAATACCCAGTTTTGCCCTAAAAGGTCACAGATAGTATTCTCACTCTACATCTAAGATTAGAATAAAAGAAGATAAAAGATGAGCAAATGACTGATAACCTTAAATCAACCAACATCCCAGCATTGGAACAAAAGGAACATAGTGAGTCATTTTTGTTTATTACAGTTATTTCTAGGCAGAGCTATTCATCTCTGATTCTCAGTGTGCCTGCCTCTTGGAGTATTGCAGTTTTGCAGCAAATGTAAATTGCAGGTTGGTGGATGGCCAGAGTGGTACAAGGAAAAAACAACCAGACTAATATTTTAAATTACTCAAGGATAATTCTGTGGTATGAGAGTTTTTACTTGCATAAAAAGGAGCTGGATATATTTTTAAGGAGCTCATTAAATATGAAAATGAGTGATATAAATTGCTTAAATTACTAAATTTCTTTTAGAAATGTTTTCCTATCCTAGGATAAGGAAAATTAAATTCTCCAGCTGTCAGAGCTAGAGTGACGGCAAAATGGCAGAATTGCTTTTTTTCTCTTCTTCACTAAGAATCCAAAGACATGGTGAAGTCCCAATTGAGCCATATATTGGTGTGACATGGGCAAATCCCTTAACCACCTGTAAAGTCAGTTTTCTAATCTGTTAAAAGAGGATAACATAATTGCCACAGAATTAATTTCAAACAGTTAAAAATATGATACTCATGCAAATATAAAACAAATGTATGTTAAAAATTTCATTTGTCATTAATTATAGAGTCAGTAATATATTACAACCAGTTCAAAGGAGAATATGAGGAACAGAAATATATTCAGTCAGTCAAAGTAATGCCAAAATAACTTTGCTCATATATGTGAAACTGGTTGATAACCTACAAGGCAATAAATGGTAATATTTTGGGTTTCTTTTTCTACCACATAGAAATC
Source organism: Anoura caudifer (assembly GCA_004027475.1). Lineage (NCBI taxonomy): Eukaryota > Metazoa > Chordata > Mammalia > Chiroptera > Phyllostomidae > Anoura > Anoura caudifer. Next base: position 100,893 of record PVKU01006530.1, read on the forward strand.
AACTACATCTCTCCTGGGAAAAATTCATTTGCATCCTTGTGAAGAGGAATTATTTATATTCCTCTCAGACAAGAATCATTTGCAATACTATTCCTTTTTTACAAGTTAATTTCCATCCCTATAGAGGTATAAAATAGCATAGTTCAGGAGCTTGCAAGACAAACTACTGCCCATGGGTCCAATCCAGACCACAGTCTGTTTTTATACACTGCACAAAAGCATGGCTTTTACATTTTTAAAGAGCTGAGGAAGGAAGGAAGGAAGGAAGGAAGGAAGGAAGGAAGGAAGGAAGGAAGGAAGGAAGGAAGGAAGGAAGTGAGTTGGGAACTGCCCTGCCTGGTTTCAGGAGCTGTAACCCCCCCCCCATGGCTAAGGCTGAGTGAGTGACCTTCAGACCATAAGCCACTAAGGAGACAAAGCTTATCTCCCTGGCAGGAGCACCACCTCTGCCTCTTTTACTTCACCCTGCCTGGCCCCCAATGCTTGGTCCATTAGCCAATGACAGGTAAGATTCCTCAAGGGAGGGATGACCTAAGACAGGGACGATCATGGGGGCCCCCAGGGAAGGACTTGAGGGCTACAGAAAAGGGTAATGGACCCTCACCCCTCGGCTCTGACATAGCCTGAGTCCTCATTCTGTCTTTAAGAAGTCTCCTAATCTCTTGGCTGCCTTACTTCCCCTGCCTGACTTAAGCCTGAAACAATGCTGGTCATGGGTACAGCCCTGTGCTGGAAAGGGCAGGTTCCCTAGGGCATCAGGCCTAAGAAAGAATATGTAAAATCCTGTGAAACCTGCTTTATTTAGTATGCTCTCAATTAAATGATAAGGGTCCAAGCAGGAAGTGAGTTTGTTCCCCAAAGTTTTATGGCCATTTAGCTATCTGACCCTGACTCAAAATAGGCCCTCAGAGTTCTTAGTATGTTATCTATTGTTTGATCCTTACTGACTGATAATGATTATTGAGCTTTCCATATACCCCCTGTATTCCTATGCAAATTGAATCCAATAAAAGCCTCTCAAGGCTAGGGTCCAGGTTCTCTCTCTTGAGAGGGTGGCTGAGGCGCTCCAAGGCTTGCTCTCCCCTTGAGAGAGAAGTCAGGCTGTCCCTTTTCCTCCACGGACTCGGTAGTACAAGTGAATTTATTTTGTCTCATCCATAACGCCGCAGACACTGTGGACCAGTGTCAGCATCAGGAGGGGAAAGAGAGAAACAGAGAAAGAAAGGAAAGAAAGAAGGGAAGGAGGGAGGAAGGAAGGAAGGAAAGGGA